>OY987279.1:11212963-11496058 GCA_963920785.1 Sphagnum contortum | reverse complement strand
TTTTGAGACCATAAAACCTTATACCCTAGACCCTTATCATGGCCATACTTTTGGGTTCTCATCTTTCATTAGGATGATGTTCCTAGTACCTATTTGTGTGTTAAAATGTTCCACAACCATTTTCCCACTTGTTTCTCAAATTGGTAGCACCATTTTTTTTAGCCCACACTTATGTGATTTGTGTGATTTCTTTGTCAATTATTATTATTATTATTATTATTGAAAAGGCTATATATACCAATTAGGGTGGATGATTGATGGCCTAGACCTCAACTTCCTTGAGAGATTGGACCTTCTTCACAAAGTTTGGCTTAGTTTCTCAATCATGTGGACTTTGGATGCATAGGCCAATCTCATTGGTTTGTATATTGTACAACCTTGGCAACTTTGATACATCTCTATTGAATAGCTAATCAATTAATAGATTGTGAAATTTCAAGAAAAAAAGTTCCTAAAGATTCAATATTTTTCCTTCAAAAAAAAAATTCTTTGAAAGAAAATTTTCTGAATTTTTTTAACATTTCTAAAAATAATATTTTTATATTAAAACTGCCAAATAATGATAGACATATATAAAACTTGAATGCAATGTATGATTACATATTAAAGTTATCCTTAAAATAACCATATCTTTGGGCTTTTTTTTTTAAATTTTGAAATTATTTTTCACTCTAAATATTGGTTACTACCTGCAAAAGGAAGTGCACTCAAAGCAAAGAAGGAGTAGTTTTCTCAGAAAGGAGGGTGAAAAGCAATAGATTCTTTTGTAATGAGGCATTTATTGCACAAAATTCACCATAGGAACACAAAAATAAAAAGAAACATCAAGACTTAGGCTTAAACTTGTTTTACGATCAAAATAAGGAGGGAAAATTGATGAATTATTCTTCCCTTAATTTAATTAAATTTTTTGTAATCTTGATTAATTTACAAGAACTATCTAATAGGTATATCAATTCATTGAAGAAAAGATAAAAAAGGTTGCATTGTGCTTTACCCAACTCAATAATGTATTGAATTGTTTTTTTTAAATGATGTCCACCATATATTTGGGTTATTTCCATAATCAAGTCAATGTATAACAAACATAAAAATTTCAATTTCAACAATGATAAACATATGAATATTAAGGGGCCAAACATGGTTTTTTTTTTCCTCCAAATTTCTTGTGTAGCATCACTACTACTACCAAGCAGCACAAGAAGGACCAAAATATAATTTATGGAAAATTTATAAAATACTTGTGTATCCTATATAGTATAATATAGACATTTTATAAAATACAATTTTCCATAATATAGAAAAGGTGATTCATTTAATAGGTAGGTATCACCTTTTTTTTTATCTTCTATTAAAATCAAAGGCAAAATTTCCATCAAAGGTAGAATCACCTTGTGACAAATGAATGCATATAACAATCTTAAACCTAACTTGAGTGGTAAAACCCTTACCCTAGTTAAAATTGAGTCGGGTCACTATCTCTAATAATTTATATTGAACACATTGTAACTCTCCCTTTCAACTTGGAAACAAAAACTTGAGCAATAAAATCGACAACCGAAAATGCACTCCTCATATTCCATTTCTCCCTTGACTAAACACATAAGCACGAATCATACGATAGTTTAAAGTGGGCCTCATGCATCGGTGTCCCCCGGCTTTTGCCACTTGACAAAAGCTGTTCAAGGAAAGAGTACAACTAAACAAACCATTACTTAATTTATGTGAAGATAGGCCTCATTGAGTGTAGGTGAGTCATAAGGGGGCGCCATAAACTTTATAAATGAGCATTTAGACCTGTTTCAATTTATTTTTATTTATTTATTTTTTGAAATGATACTTGGCAGGTACCCATTGGGTATCATGAGAAAATTTGAGGAAAAAAAAAGGGGGGTGGGGCCATCATTTTTATTAAAACACTCCCTAATAAGCATTGGTCCCACAAGGTTATAGTAGCAACACGATGTTTATTGGTATCGGTATAGAATTCGATGTGCACATGTAGCTAAAAACTGGCACACCACACATGCCACCTAAAGTGGCATACTGAACAAGTCCACCCGACAACTTCCGAACACTATAATTTAATTAATTTGACATACACATTGTAATCTTCTAATGTTGTACCCTATCTCAAACCAACATCTAAGGCCATTTAACTTAGGTTAAGGCATTACAACTCAATTGTCCATAGTAGGGAAAGCAAGCAAATTAGACTTCAAACTAAAAAAGGAAGAAATTCCACAACTAAAAGGGCCATTGTGTAATAATAATATTACCATAGCACCTTGGTAGCTTCAACACTACTAATCGGCATTATTTTCAGAAATTTTGAAATTTGATTTAAAAAAATTTCTCCAAGAAAAAAAAAAATCGAGTGAAGGAAAATATTGAAATCTTCAGGAATTATTCTACTTGTCAAAATGAAATTTCAAAACTAATTAATTAATCATTTAACAAACATGTGTTGAAATTTCCAAGGTACTATGGTAATCCAAATTAAGCATATAAACCCTCCAATTTAAGTACTCCTTTTTCCTTTTCTCAATTAAAAAAAAATTAAAATTAAAAAAGCAATCCTTGTCATATTTGTACGTGGAAGTTGGGAGTCCCAGGGTTTTCTTTTTCAAAACAATTAGATTAAAAATTATGGAATTTTTTTCCACCAAAAAAACCCAAATTTTAGTCTAATTTGTTTCTTTTGGGAGATTTTCAATGAAGCCTAAAATGGCAATCATCCATACGAAGATGTAAAAAAGAATGGTGATCCTTAGGAAGATTTAGCCAAATCTGGCTATAACCCACATATGAACTGCAAATCTTTAATCAACCTTTTAATCTGTATATTTATGGCTACACTTTGAAAACCCTATCCAAAAATCTGGCGATTGTAAACTTTTTTTTCCCCGCTCCCCTCTTATTGCAGGCTATTGAAACCCTCCAAAATCACTTCATTTTTTTGTTACCTATTTATGATTCCGCCAGAATAAAAATAAGTCTGATTTAATTGGGCTTTTCTTGAACTGAGGAGATTTGTTTTTCCTGGGTGGGTTTGTTTCTCCAGCGGCTCGGTGCCCTGTGTCTTCGCTACTCATGTTCTTCTCGTTGCTGCCAGCGGGTGAAAAGGAAGCGTTAGATCCCATCGGACTGATCCAATTGTTGCCGGAATGAGTCGAGGAAGAAGGCGTTGTGATGATGTTGTGGAAGCGAGGAATCTTGTGACGAAATTTTGTAATGAGGAGGAGGAGAAGGAGGAGGAAAGATGCACTAGGAGTGGAGACTAGGAGTGATGGAACTAACAACAAACTTGTTTTGCGACGGGGCAAGCCCTGGGGAATCGTTGGTACTTATTAAGCAAAAGCATGCTTGAGCTTTGACAAGTGAGGGAGAGGAGGAGGACGATGATGATGATGTTGATGATGAGCGGTTCAACGGATCATGCTTGCAAGTTTTTCTTTTCGAGGTCTTGTTTCCGGTGGTGGTGGTTGTTAATCATGCGATAAATTGGCGTTGTTCAACGTTGTTTGTAGTTCTGGCTTTTGGCTTCAGGAGGAAGAAGAAGAATATCTGTCTATCTATCTATCTATCTACCTATCTCTCTATCAGTTGTTGTTGCAGCTGGAGAAAGAAAGATACTCTGGCTGAGTTTTTCCAGGTACTTACAGGAGAGCTCTTGACTGGAGAGTCTATTGAGAGTTCCATTGCTTTTGTTGTAGATGCGATAAGGAAAATGATTTATCTCCTGGAGCGCTGCTATTACCTCCATTCTTTATATTTTCTCCATGTTTGTTTGTCCATTAAGGTCGGCTTCTTGCAAATTTCCGCTCACAGACAGACAGATGCTCATGGTCGCCGGCTTATCCTGACTTGAGAGTGTCAGTTGCATTGCTTTATTACTCTGGATGCGACGAACATAATGTTTGCCGCTATTCCCTCCATATTTGCTCTCGGATAACAGCCTCTTAATTTGCAATTTCCGCTCAGAGATGGATGTTCATCATCAGCGGGGCTCCGGTCTTTTCTCGCCAGAGATTCTTCCGTAGACACAAGTCGCTTGTTAAAGCTTTGCGGTGTGATCATCGTTTGGAAACATTTGTTGCTCGATTTTCTACTCTTGTGCAGCAGTCTGAGGCTTATCGATCGTTTGCAAGAAAGATTTGTTGCTCGATTGTCGATTCTTGTGGAGTCGTCTGAGACTCATCGATTGTTTACAAGAAAGATCTGGTGCTTGATTTTCGATTCTTGTGTAGCAGTCTGCGGTTCATCGATTGTTTGCAATTTCCGCCCAGCTCATGATCGGCGGGGGCTCCAGTCTTTACTCACCAGAGATTCCTCCGTTGAGCTTGCAAAGCTTTGCGGCGTGGTCGTCGTTTGGAAACGTTTGTTGCTCGATTCTCGATCTTGTGCAGCAGTCTGCGGCTTATCGATTGTTTGCGATTTCCGCTCAGAGGAGATGCTCGTGATCGCCGGGACTTCGGTCTTTAGTCGCCAGAGATTCCTCCGTCGATAAAAGTCGCTTGTAAAAAGCTTTGCGGCGTGATCATCGTTTGAAAAGGTTTTTGCTCGATTTGCGATTCTTGGGCAGAGCAGTCTGGGGCTGATGGATTCTTTATCTTTCAGCCGGAGTCTTTCCTGTTCCTGGCAATTGTTGAGCTTCAGATTCGGACTCCTGATGATGATTGCTGTTGCAAAAGGTTATGGTTGGAAGAGATTTCACCGAGCTTTCTTCATTTTCTTCTGCAAAATCTGTCAAGAATGAACCAGTTTCGTTCTTTGGCATGAACTCAACACCAATGATATACAGTGAAGATCCTTGTCCGAGTCGTCATGCGGAGGGCTCAGACATCCAAGGATTGAAGTAGTTCCTCCACTGTGTCTTCCATGTTTCTGAGGAAGTTCTCCGCAAGCTTTCTTTGTTCTGAATGCTGTAGCTGTCGTTTGGAAAGAGTTTTTTCTCGATTTTCCGATTCTTGTGCAGCAGTCTCTGAGGCTTGTTCGTCCATCTTTCAATAGCATGCAAGCTACACGTAGCAATGTTTCGTGCTGCAAGCTCGAAAGACATGATCCGCAGATGCAAAACCTTAGTAGATTGCTAAAGGACTGAACAGTGATTTGATGTGCTACCCATGACCAACTTCGCAGCACACCATTCACAAATCCCTCTAGATACCACTAATTTGTGTAAATCGGTGATTGCACCGCGGTTATAGCAGTACCCAATACTTAGTACACTACTGGACAATAAGGCTGTATAGAGCAGCAGGAGGTCTGAGTCCTGAGTCCTGAATCCTGACCTATTTTCTATGTTGTGGGTCTACAGAGAAATTACCTAGTCAACAAGAATCATCATCACACTGAAGGAGGCCACATTGCCATATTGCCTGTGGTGAACATCCATCAAAATGGGATCATGTCTGCAAAAGCAGGCTCCTGAGCCCAAGGCTTCTGCTTTTGCGCCATCATGGACATCTCCAACATATGAAGCTGATAAAGTGCACTTATATGGGGATGTGTTGTGTCCATATACACAAGGTGTAAGACTTGCTCTGTGGCATAAGGTGAAATTGGGCTTTCCTCTTTTGACTTGAAATTTGTGGTGTGTCCATGCACAGTAGTGGTAGTAGTAGTAGTACTTCATCTAGTGGTTTTGCTGAGTTACACTCTGCCAAGGGAGATATCTATCTACAAAGAGGGTTTTTAATGTTTTGTCAATGTGTGTTGTTGTTGGCTTTCTAGGGTGTACCTGTGAAGGCCATTCTGGTGATTCCTGATGACTTGACATCCGGATCATTTGCAAACATCAGCCCAGATGGCAGGTTCCCTGTGTTTGATGATGGTACACACAAGCTCAGTGGCTCAACTGATGCTATCCTAGAGTATATGGAAAAAACGTTTACAGGTTCACCGCTAGTTCCCAGTGAGATGGTGAAGGAAGCAGAGGAGTGGGTTATGTACATTCGCAACATTTTTACACCCCTTGTCAGGCAGCTTTTGTATGATGGGAACCCTTTGATTGAGCAAGACTTGGAAGCAAAATTGCATGATGCCTTTGCAACATTGGATGGTGGCATTGGGTTATATGAAAGGGAGGGACCTTTTTTCCTTGGCTCTCAATTTACTCTTGTTGATGTCTATGTGATTCCATTTCTGGCAATGGTTGATGTTATCACATATTTTCGTGGACTAGAGATCGATTCAACATACCCACATCTGGTTGCGTACAAAGCAGCAGTGTGTGCATTTCCTAGCTATAAACCTGTACAAGTAGATATAGATTTGCTGAAGACAGCTGTGGCAGAATCCTGGGTGCAAAATCCACCGCTGCCAATTGTACTTATGACTGTGCTGCAACACCGTAGTATCTTAGTGCACTTGGAAAGGTTTGTGCGGCTAGTAGATGGGCTTGCATCTGTGAGACCTGAGGAAATAACCAAGGATTCCTTGAAGCGAACATTGGTTGGTACTCAGTTGCGGGGACTCCCAAAGAAATTTGGCAGGCTGCTTGAGTTGATGCAAGAACATGCACAAATGGAGGAGAGGTTTATCTTTGCAGCACTTGATATGGCAGATCCAGGTATTATATGGATTCTTTGTGTGATCATCTCCCTGCCTGGTTCTTCTGGTTTGCAATCTTTACATTGCAATACCTGATCACGGTATGGCTAAGAGTGTGGCAATCATCTCTTCTTATCTTGGAGTACAAGGTTGTCTCAGTGCATGTTGCATAGAAGTCTTGTGTAGGTGCAATCATTCCTTTTAAGGATTATCACTTTGTTGAGTACAACTTCTATGCTCTGTTGATGTGGATATCCTCCTTGTTATGTTACAGTGAATATCTTGTAGTTGATTACCTGTAATGTTGTAGGTTTGAGTGCCTCTGCCCTAAAAGATCATGCTCGAGACTTGCCAGTGATGAATGGCATCCGTGAGGACATCAAGGGGGTTGTGGGCTTGAAGCAAGGAAGCTCTGACCATGTCGAAGCACTCTCTGAACTTGCCACTCGTTTGCACACACTACAGGTGCAAAACCTGCAACATTCTATTGCTTGTCATACGTTTTTCCCTGCCAAAAGTCCTAACTATGATTCATGTAATCAGTTCCAATCACCTCACAATTTGCAAATCCTGTCAGCTTTGTAAGGACCTGCTTCAGCTGTAACAGACAGAGACACAAGTTTAGGGTCAGGGGCATGGATTCCCTTATTAGGCTGTCATTATTAGGATTGTTGCACTCCTTATAGGATTTATGTGCTGCCAACAGATGTATTTTCAAAACTCAAGTTTGTAGATTTAGGCTTTGATCACAACTTTGGATTCAGGCTCAATGTTGATGCAAGCCAGCACCATGGAAGAAGTGAAGATGAGGATCACTCTAATGAATGAAGAAAGTGTGTATGACAAGCAGGCCTTTCTGGCCTTTTCCTGGCATTGGGTCTCTGCACAACTGGCTAAACACTAACGTTTATGCTCAGGAAAATACTGTGGAACATTACCATGAAGAAGAGAGAGAGCAACTACCATTGCTGGAGGCTGCAGGGTTTGGGACCAAGAAGCAAGATGGTTTGGTGGGTCAATGTCTAGCCGTGATGGAGACATCTCATGGACATCTATTACCCTATTTGCTTCAAGGTTTGCGTCCTCATGAAATTCATCAGTACTTGGGGATACTTCAGCACTTCTCAAAACAGACAAATTCTCAAGTTCTATTGCGAGTGTCTCAGATTCTTTCAAATGCTGATGAAGAGTTTTTGGGAGTTTGGAAGGTGGCTCAGGAAAGGGTACCTGCACTTGCAACCTGAAAAGTTAACCCAGCTGGAACATGAGGTTCCCTTTGTTTGTACAACCTTCAGAAAGTCCTCTACTGCTTCATGTTAGTGTGTTTCTGTTGCATATATGGATATGAATTGTCTCTCAAGAGGAGATTTAGGTTCCACTGTGAACAAGCCCTTGTCTTGTGCTCTTCCTCTCTCAACTCTCTTTTGTATCTCTCTTTCCCAGTTGGGCCTACTTGTGAGAGTTATTTTCCCTTTGTATTCAAGGAATCCCATCAATGACTGGTTGTTGCAGGATCACATCCTCCTAGATCATTGTTCTGTAAAATAGTTCAGCAAATTCTTGAAGTGTGACATTGTCAGGGATATGAGATCTGGGCCTCTGACTATCTAGTAGAATCTTGCAGATATGCCTTTATGGGCAGATACCACAAATCTATTTCAGGTATTACTGTGTAGGTTGTGACTAAAGGAGGTAGAGATCATTGAACCAAGAGAGCAGTTTTAGTTCCAGTAGAGCAAGCTTGGTTAATGATTCAATTTCAGTGTAACTGTTAGATTGTAGACAGCCTCCAGGTATTGAATGTCTTCATGGTAGAAAGAGTGGTTCCTGGGGTATGATTAGTAAATCCAAGATCTGCTTTTGAGGATGGAGAAGCCTGGGGTGAATCCTGAATGTCACCGGAGATGACAGTTGAATCATGTAAGTTTCCTCACCAAAGATCAATTATACAGCTACCAGTAGATTTCTGAGTTTTGTGTAACACATAAGGGGAGACTATTACTACTTTCTTGCCCATTGATGTGTTGTTATCTGGGATGGTGCCAGGTATTCATTCTTAAGTCAATCCATGACAGGATTGATGATGGTAGCAGCAGGTGGTTTGAATTACATAATACAGCCAGAGTAAACCAACAGGCACCAGCATGCCCTGAGGGATGGATGGTGGGTGGACTGGAAACATGCTTTTCCATCAAGTTCCAGTTCCTTAGCTAACCACGGTGGTTAGCTGAGTTGCTGTGGTTACTACCTACCAGGTTAGCTCAGTTGCTGTGTTTACTACCTACCTACTAGCAAACCCACTAGCCCTTACTTGTGTATTAACGATCTACACACATCTGCTCACCTAGTTGCCACCTATTGTCTTACTTACCTACCTACCTACCTACCTACATGACCTGTTTTTAAAGGGTAGGTCACCAAGGTGAAACCCAATGTTAACGGAGTTGTGGTTCATCCAGAACTGAGTCATAATGGGCTTCAAATGGATGGTGCACTGGTGGCTGTTGGTTCACTCTGACCCTGTTTATATAATGTCTTATGATTAGAAACCCCCTCCACCCAACCCAAAAAGATGGACCTTGGTGTTAAATTGATGCAGTACTGCATTGTCTACAGTGTGTGTTTCTTCAAAGGAGAGAGGTGGTCTAATGTGTATTGGATTGCCCTGGAATCAGATACCAGGCAAAGACTCTGTTAAGATAGTAATGTCCTAACACCTAAAGCTTTCATTCCATGGCTTTGATACGCAGGGTTGTAAGTTCACTTCAAAAATTCTCACCATTGTATGTTTCTTCATAAAGGAGAAGGGTTCCCATTTGGTCCTATCCTGCTTTCTTGACAGTTAGGCCTGGGTCTCAGCTAGCATCTCAAAAGCAGGAAGGGACAAAATGAGAGGAGCCCTTTTGGTTAATAAATCCTTCATCATACACAGTGAAGCACAGCTCCCTGCAAACAGAAACTGGTTTTAAGCCATTTATGTCAAGGACTCAAATGCACAAGGTGCTCTATTTGTGTATTTTCATAATACTGGATTGAATGGATGCTATGGATTGGTTTAACCATTTTCAGCAGTTAGCAGAATATGAAGGGGCAGAAAGTTCACTAAATAGTTTTTCTTTACATTGCATCTTCTCCAAAGCTTTTTATGTCTGAAAGGCAGAGAACCATACAATTCTGTCTTCTCTTAAGGCTTTTCTGCCTGAAAGACAGAACCAGAGATTTCTTAGTCTCAACTACTGTAGTAGTACCTTGGCAAATTTGACATGTTTGTTGAATATATTAATTTGTTTTGAAACTTTCATTTTGACAAACAGAGTATTCCTGAAGATCCAACATTTTCCTTCATTAAATTTTATTCTTCCCCCAAATTTTTATTTTTTTTCAAAATCCCATGCATTCCTGAAAACAATTTAACCTAGTGTTGTATAGTAGTATGGCAATACCATCTTTTTGTTTTCACAAATTGTTGTCTGTTTTTGTGGACATTCTATGTTCATGAAAGGCTTTTTTTCTGGTATGGTTGTCAAAACACTTTGGAGATTTGGACTTCATTGATATCCATCAAGATAATCAAGTAACAATATTCAACTGTCTTCAGGCGATTGATCAGGTAACACAACAGCTCCTGGAAAATGCTTCACAGAGAATGAAAAATGATGAGTAGTATGAGTGGGTAACAAAATTGTTTGTCACAATCAGCACAAGAAAAAGCTTCAAGTAGAAAACAGGGACACAAGGTGTTGCATCTCTTTTGCCACAATCAGCACAAGAAAAAGCTTCAAGTAGAAAACAGGGACACAAGGTGTTACATCTCTTTTGCCACAATCAGCACAAGAAAAAGCTTCAAGTGGAAACTGGGGGCACAAGGTGTTACATCTTTCTCGAGTTTTATTTCAGTGTTGAGGGTTTTGATCAGAACCCATGAAAAGATGTATCCCTCAACAATCCATGGGTCCTGAACAGAAACACCACTCTAAAAAAAGTACACTTAAATCAAACTGCTGGAAGCTTTTCTTCAGGTTTCCACAGGTTGGTACTAAACATGGGTCTCAATTGAAGGGATTGAAAAGGGTGAACTTCCATCAGAGGCAGCTTTACTTTCCATCTGCCTCCAAAAGACCAGTGCATCCTAGAGTGGTCCTGTAGGTCAAAGATTTCTAGTCTGCAAATGAAAAGATTAGACCAAGGGTTAACACGACAACAAGAGCCTTGAAACCTAGAACAATGATAACCAGAACTGAGGCCATGACTGTGCTGTGCAGCAGCAATGTAGGGCCAGATTTGGAGCTTGAAAGCCTCAGAACCCGGCTCAAGCACAAGGACACTGGGTGGGACAAAGAATAAATTGAGTCAGAAAGCGTGGACATGGATAGTACATCCAATTGATGCCTTGGTAGGTGCAGGTTTCTACAAGGGAAATAGTGACCAAAAGTGGGACTGGTTAAAGCTTCCGATTGAGGCCCTGATAGAACTCTCTCACTTGTAGCTTCCGCCCAGTCACGATCGGTGCTTTCCTGAAGAAGCAGACGGTAGCAACAAATGAGAGAATGAATGATCCCAGAGGACTTTTCACAAGGGGATAAAAAGGCTTACCTCTCTTGGAAGGGGTTAACCAAGTTTCTCATAAGGGCAGAAGTACTTCAAAGTCAGAGTTCTAAGGTTAAAAATTTATTGAGATGAAGAAAAGGACATATCAAGTCCCACAATTCAACTTTATAATACACAAATGGCAACTCAATGCCAACTAATGGAAAACGAGCATTCTTCCCTGTCACACACAAACTCCTCACTAACAAATCAACCTCCCCAAAACTAGATCCCCAATTACACACACTGTCCCACCCCCCACTGACCCCATCCATTATCACATCAGCCCAACAAAACCCTAAGCCCCAGTCCAGCATAATTGTACAAATTAGTGACAACTAGGAAGATTCCAGACTTGTACCTTTTTTGGGTTCTAGCACCACAGCCTGAGCTCCAACACAGCCCCCACAAAAGAAGTACATGACCTCAGAAACCCATCAATGACAACAGAGCTCTGATTACTTACTGGGGGCATAGCCAAGACCTGTTCTTTATATATAGTGTTAGATGGTTCTTTGGCTTGTCTTCATGGCTAGAAAAATTCACTAGAAAAAATTTGTGGACTTCTGTTTTTTAAGCTACATGTTTTTATTTGTCAACCAGATTCAAACATATCTACCATGCCTCCACCCTTTCACTATGCTGGTCGATTGTATTTACCAATCTTCCAGATTTGGGCTTTGCTTTGGAGCTGCCACGCTTGGGCGGAATGATGATGCGATGTGAATACTGGTCATAACCCACTTTGGTATCCACAGTGGGTGCAGAACTGTGACGTTCATGGCCGTTGAGGAGCACACCCCCAGAGTCACTGTCAGGCTCATCACCTTCTGAAGTCTCAGGAGCCGGAGCTCCATGCTGATCTTCCAACACTGGCTCCTGCCGATCCCTCAGTGTCCGGATGATTAGTGTCTTCAAAAGATTCATCACTTGTACCGCATGCATTAGAGCCGTCAAGGGGTCAGCCATCTGAAGGTACCACAGAAACTACCACATTAGAAAGAATACTCACATCTGCAACACCAAAATGACCATAAAAGATCTAACGATCAATTGTTGAAAACAAATCCACAAAAAAACAAATCATTTTTTCATAGAAGTAGTGACTACAAGAAACGTAGGATGACATGTGGTGCAATGCTAAGGGAAGCTACAAATACCTGTGTCATGTTTGGGGCAAAGACCATGGCAATGTTGCGGGCATTCATTTTGTTGGAGGACTCTTGTTGCACAACATCAGCCATGAGGTTGACAACCCAGTCAAGCAGGGCAGCCTGAGTAGGTGGCAACAGCCTCACAAGAGCAACACTTTCCTCCTCAGTATTGCAATCCATGACTTGATCAGCTGTGAAAACATCCAATACACCCTGCGGCAGCTCCCTGAACCAGGCCTGTCACACAAGAAGTGAAAATAGTGTCAACTTCCAGACACATTTACATCACCACAATTTTTGTTTCCTTCCACATCCACAGCTCTTGGATCTTACTGCAGAAAGAAATACTCAAACTGATCTTAGTATTTTCACATGCTTCTTCCATGCACCAGAAAGAGGAATCAAAGTGTAGTGCAGCAAAAGCTTCCTTGCATTTCTAAGCTTTGCTTGGATATCCACAGCAAGATACAAAGCAAAAAAGAGGAAATGGGTAATGGGTAATGACCTTGATCAGACCAGCAAGACAGTGGACATCAATATCTGCAGGCACTATACCCTTGTTCAGTTGATCCCGTACATGTTCCTCATGGCTGTTCTCCGCATTTATCCTGAATATGCCTTCTGCCTGCAAATGAACCATCCATATTCTGTATTCAGCTACTGATATTCTGTCCAACAAGTTCATGGTTTCATGTTGCAGGTTTGATTTGGGTCAGGTGGCATTAGTAGAGAGACAAGCGAGCAGACTCCCTTTGATAAAGAAAATGCTATAAGGAAGCTATCTCAAAACAACAATTCAATTAAGAAGATCTGGAAGCATATCCAAAACAAAAAGGAAATGACAGGCATCAGAAGATATGCAACATAGAAGTTTGATGAAATCTGAAAGGGAAAATTGGGTGCAGGAGAGAGACTGTCCCTGAAGACTCTGTACAAGAAAAGAAATGAAGGCAGTCCATAACTAGTGTTCTAAAGAAAGGAGAAACACAAATGTTGGAGAGAGAGATCTCAGGAAAATGTGGAAATGATGAAGACCTTCAAGCCACCTTCGTGATAAAGACGCTCTTGCATTAACAGGAGAATCATCGGAACACTGTTCCCTTTTGAGTCAAAAGCACATTGCATCGACTCAGCTGACACTCCAAACACATTTTGGCTGCCATCAGAGAAAAATTTATCAGCCATTTTTATTTATCAAGTCTCTCAAGGGCCACCACCATGACAATATCACAAGATGCCAAGAACTTTTGTCTTCTTGCAAGCACCAAAGATTCAGGATGAAAGGGGCATTTTTTGATAGTACCTGGCACTGGGTGCACGAGGCGGAACCTCGACAACAAATTCTTCAGGCAGACCAAGGAAACCATTGTAGCGGTCGAATGTAACATGAGCAACATGTTGGACATCAGTGGGCCATCCAATTTCGAGTGTTTCTGGGGCATCTTCTTCCACAGCTTGACAAGAAGCCAGGAGAGATCTTCTTACTGTATCCAGAAGCATGGCAACAATGGAGAGCTGAGCTCTTTCTCTCTCCTGCTCCTGCTCCTCCTCGTGCTCTTCATGTGTACTACTGCGCCTAGTCTCACATCCTGCTGGCTCCCCCCTGCACCTGCTCCTGTGGCTGCTGCTGTAGTCATTAGGGCCAGTGGTGGTGCTGGACATATTATCTCTGCCATTTCTTGTGCCACTGAAAAGCCCACTAGTACTTCTTGAACATGACCCAGCTCCAGGGCTGGGAGCTCCAGGGATAAGGATCAAAGGAGAAGCTGCATTGGGACTGTAGCTGCTCTCGTTGTCAGTGTCGGAAATGCTTAGAAGAGTTGAGGCGTCATGGGTATAGCCCGAGAGCCTACTTGTTGGAAGAACTGCTGTCATTTTGGAGAAATGGAAACTGGGTGTCGTCGAGAGTCCGCCCAGGCTAGAGTCTCAAGAGTAGTAAGATCTGTTGACTGCCTCTGTTGAAGACTTGTTGTCGATGGTTAATGTTCTGCGCTTGTGAAGATTCCTGCTGACGACTGTCAAGTCGCTGAAGCCCAATCATTTGCGCTTCCGAGCCAGATAATGAGTGCAAGCTGCAAACCCCCATAGAATTCCAGCCCGTCAGTGTTTCTTCTACTCTCAGCACACAACAAGGGCTCAACTAGACTGAGATTTCTTGAGCTTTAGAAGCGCACGTTCCTGCGGTTTTCAATCCTCACAGTCAAGTCTTCAAAGAGAAATGATAGCTAAGATGGGGTACTCAGGGCTTTGCTAGACAAACTGACAAACACCCATTTGCATGATGGGACTTCTGCAGAAGTGGTAAAAGTTCAAAATGCGATTCCCAACTCGCTGAAGATCATCACGAGCATCGCAGAAGACCCAAAGAGAGCTTCAGAAAGACGAAAGAAGACTTTTCAACATACATTTGACTCACCTGGTGCTGCAGCAGCCACGGACTCCAGCAGTAGCAAATAGGAACAACAGCAGAAGAAGCTCCAGACAGACACAGTTCAAACAAGTCCAAAACAACTCAACTGTTTCCCTCGCAGCAGCATTAGCAGCAGCAGAGCCCTCTATAATGCTTCAACACCACTTGAGCTTCTCTACACTCCTGCATAAAGGAAGAGCTTCCTGATAGACCCACTAATCGATCCAGTTTGCTACACCCAAAACTCTGAGAAAACCCACAAGAAGCAAACAGGAAAAGCAACAACAACACCAACAACAAGAGAGAGGCTGTGTTTATGACCACAGGGGTTTAGTACATGTTGATAAAAGAAAAGAGATAACAAAAGGGATCCAGTGAGAGATGGAAAGATTGGCAGAGACAGCCAAGGAAACAACAAAAGGGGTAACAACAACAACAACAACAACAACAAAAGCTAGGGGACCAGAAGCAGCGTAGTAGACGGAAGGAAGTTTTTCTTTCTAGGAAAGGATTCAAACAAGACAAGTGCTACAGCAAACTACAGTGCTGATAGTGAACAGCGTGGGCATCGCTATTATAAAACTGGTACTGCACTCCAAAGGAAAAAGGCATTCTCTCTCAATCTCCCTCGCTGTCTCTCCCCCTCTTTCTCGCGCGCTCGCGCTCGCGCTCTCTCTCTTCCCTCCCTCCCTCGCACGTCACCTTGGCGTCCTCGTCTCCCCCCCTCTTGCAACGCAGAGCTTTCTTCCCCCCCAAACCTAACCACGCTAACTGCACCACCGGTTGTGTTTTAACCAGGGTTGGGCGGTTCTTGGCTCTTTGTCCCATCAACCACCTCCGGTTCTTAGAACCTGAAACAGTAGAACTGGTCCGGTTCCACGCCAACATGGACCCCCTGAAATCCGGTTCCAAGTCCCCATCATCACCCCCAAATCAAAAAATTTGGTTCCAATTCTGGTCCTGAAAATCCAACCCAGTTCTGCTGTTAACCCTGGACTGGAACTGGCGATTAACTAACCCTGGTTTTCCTCCTCCAGTTACCCCTGGATTCAAAATGTTTGAATCTGGTCCGGAACATAAATGGAATTGAGAACCCCAGTACATACCAGTTTACATTTGGGGGTTCGGTTCCAGAATTGGTTCTGAAAAGCAAGCCCAGTTCCAGTTTGAAAATTCGAATCTGAGGCCCAGTTGCGGAAATCAGCCCAGACCCCGCCCGCCAGTTCTAACCAGCCAAATCGAGTACTGTACCTGCCAGCCCCCACACTGGTTTTTTCAACTTTTAACCATGCAGTTAGCAACTTATGACTACTACTCTCTTGTTAAGTTAAATTATTTTAGGTCTAAGTGACTTGTGCCTTCACTGCACCTGAGTAAGTACTTAACTTACTCTGTCAGAAACAAGAGCAAACAAACAATTACAACAACAATTGAAATCATACTAACAATTAATAATATTAATAATAATAATGAAAAATTTAAATTCACACCTTTTTTGGTTAAATTCACACCCTTTCTTCGCGCGTCCGATTTTATGCAGATTAAACTTTAAGAGTATGTTCCTTTATCAGTTCAATTACTTCTGCGGGCAAGTTCTCGAGTTGTGCCCTGATTGACCACAGACCCCACACTTTAATCTGCATGTAATTGGTAGCGCGAAGAAAGGGTGTGAATTTAAAAATGTCCTAATAATAATAGAACTCCGTTTTCAAAAAGCATATATATACACAAATGGGCTTACAAATCCACAGGCTTCTTTGCAGGCACTCTCAGACACATTCAAAGTTCAAACCAAGTTCCCACATTTAATACCTAGTTTCTAGTTTCAGAACCTCTTTTGCTCCCCACCTTCAGCTGTGAAAAACTGGGGCTTTAAAAAATTTTAAGTCTCCTTTTATTTTTCTCACATAATAGAGTTATCCGTAATAAAGCCACCCTGTCTTCACCCTCTCTTTCACCCCCTGTCCCCTCTCTGAGTGGTGTCCGCAAAGTAAGGAAATTTTATTAAATCTCAGTATGAAAGGTTGAAACTCAGCATTTAAATGCACAAGGTTCGAGGGTAATGATAGTAGTTTGTACAGGTACGAGCAGTGAAAAAGTATATGTAGCAGCCAGCATTGGAAGCGGTCATGAACAAGGAAAGACATGATGAAACTCAGTTTACCACCAAAATTGGGGGAAAGTTTAGTTTGGGTCCCAGTTATTTACCGTTTTGTAAAATTTTCATTCCCAGTTTTACACATTTGATGCCCTATTATGCCGAAACTGGCCGTTCTCGCCGCCCCCTAATCGCTTGACTTTACAAATAACTTTTATTAATCTGTGTAATTTCTGAGGCTTTTGAATTTAAATGCTCCCCCCCATTCCCTTTTCTTTGGTAGTGGGTATGCAGTGTGGACACATAAAGTTGTATAATGTCATGAAAATCCAGACTTGTTGCCAAATGAAGAATCACTACAATTGTTGGTGCGATCATTTGTTATAGAAGCTACTGGGAAGGCATATTAAAGCTACGCAGCAACAAACAATAATAGAAAAGTGAGGATCCTTAGCTTTGTGAACACTACCCCCAAGTTGAACCAAAACAAAGTCCAGATTCAGTATTGCTGGTGCAAGTGCAAGACACGATTGAGTAGTTATACTAAGTTTTAAGTTATGGAGGGCGTGGCGAATTGGTTTAGCTTAAGAACACCACCAATATGCATCTCATTAACATCATTTTTTAGTTTTAACAGCATTTGTTTGCACTTGTGTGATCACCAACCCAAAAAATGACAAACTAATTATTAAATTTTATAAGCTCTGCAATCTGCTTTCTCAAATACACTAGTAGAGAAATTCGAGGAGGTCTTCAGGTTTAAGAAATTTTATGTTCATGTAATGGGGACTTAGAAGATGAAATCCTGACAAACTTTATTAAACAAAGCACTTGACAAAAGGGGAAAGGAACAACAAAAAAAACAAAAGACCCAAGTAAGCACAAAAATCCAAAGGGTGTCACAAAGGGGGCAAAGGAACAAATTATAGATAGGTTCCTGAGCCCATCACTCACAAGAAGGATATCAAAGAAAGAAAAGGAAATTGAAACCTGAAAGGTCAGTAAGCCTAGAAGAACCCGCACTTGCAACTAGGAGCTTTGGGTTGTTAGTAGTTAGTAGCCATTCAATATGCAAAGTGTTGGGCTAAGTGGGTTATGTTTCCTTTTCGGTTAGTATTCACATTTTCACATTCACATATGATCCATGTGCTCTAGGTAGATACAAAGGGACAAATCAATAGCAGGTGAGTAGTGGTTTTAGTAGTAGGTGAGTGGTATAATGAACTAGGGTACGAGTGAGGTGTTGGTTCACTTTGGTCCTTTTTTGTGTCAATGGTTTTCCGAGTTGTTGGCCCTAATGGACAAAGAAACTAACTGAATGCTTTTTATTTTTAGTTCATTGGTCATTTTGCCTTTTTTTTTTGGGGCAAGGAGTTGCAATGGATTGATGCAAATGTGTTAGCCCAATCAATGTGTGTGCAAGGAACCATTATTCTTTGTTTTGGTAGTGTTACTCAAACATTCAACCTCGTGGAGTTTACTTAGTACCTACACTATTTTTTTAATAATTATTTTGTTGTTATTGTTTTGGGCACACTAATTGGCTCCCCCAACCTTCACAAACCCATTGATGACCTTTCCTTTAACCTAATAGCATAACAATGTAGTGAAAAAGCCTATACAACTTGAGTATGATAGGGCAAAATTGCTTTGCTGAAATCAGCTAATTCCCTATAAGTTACAAAGAGAGATATAGAGAGCAAGAAATGAGAGATGAAAATTACACTATTTAAATATATAGCAAGTCAAAGCTCACAACTATAAATGCAATAATCTCCAGGCTTATGACCCATTAACTAATGGCCACTTAGGTATAAGTAATTATTAAATACCCCACACTTAACCATAAATTATGCAAAGAACATGCAAGAAATACTTTTAAATAGTCAACAAGCCCCACCCCCCTATGGGCTATATCCCCCCCCCCCCACATGTGCTGCATATAAGGTTGCGTATATATGGGAATCAATATAGGAACCCCAAGTTGGGAAGAGATGGGCAAATTATTGTGTCATTTTAGTCTCGCTCTAGTTATGCTGAATACTATTTATATATGACAACCACTTCAAACTTGGCTATCCTACTTATGGCCTCCCCATTGCCATTTTGGAAGCCTCAAATTTTTTTAACCAAGTTCAATAAGAGATACCCTCCTAGCCTAGGGTTAGTTTCCCCATTGAAAAAATCACAAATAATTTTATTTTTTTGGTCAAAAACTTAATTCTCTTTTTTTTCAATTTTGAAATTATTATTTTTTTCCATGACCTATTATCGTCTGAGTCAAGAAATTAATTTAGAGTGTACCATATCATAATTATGGTGACTTTCAACATGTCAACTTCATATTTTTCAAAAAAAAATTTGTTTCAGTAGTTGGAGGATTATTTAATGACAAAACTAACCTTATGGTAAGGTGATGAGTTTTCAAAAATATTGAGGATTTGCAATGACCCATTGCTGTGTTGGAGATCTCTCATATTTGCTCTTGTACAATAAGATATATAATAAGCTTTCCAAAAATGCTGAGGATTTGCATGACCCATTGCTATTTTCCATTTTGGAGATCACTCACTCACATTTGCTCTTGATCTGTGAGAGATAATAAGTTCTCAGAAATGCTGAGGATTTTGCTCGAGTGTCTTGCAAATCCATCATTAAATTCATGTTAGAACATCATTCATTCTAATTTCTCACAAGTGTTTGATTCCCTTTTCACCATGAAGCATTAGGGATTGAGTGTGGATGACTAGTTGGCCTAAGTAAAGGTAATTGGGTACCTCTAAAAAATCAACTTCCAAAATAAGGGAGACGAACTATGAGGCTAGATTAGGGTTATAGTGTGAGAGAGAGAGAGGGAGAGAGAACCATCCCCAGAAAGGGGTTTTTGATCTATTGTTGTGTTGTGACAACCAGGGTTTGCATGTGATCATGAATTCCAATTTAGACTTCCTTTCTTTTTTGTGTGGGCATTTATGGGATACTAGTCAACCATTTGCTTATGTTTCCAAATTAGCACTTCAGCTTAAAGATCATCTTCCACTATCAATGAGTTTTCCTGTTACCTTGGAAGCCATCAATGAACAAAACAGGCTTCTATTTTGCTATTTTCCTTCACCACTTCAATCACTAGGCTACTAGCCTATATGCCTAGTGGCCTTTCTTCTCCACCACAAGTGCAAGTGTGCTTTGAAATCCAACCCAGAATTAGTGTTCAAATTTTCAAACTTGAAGGTGGTCTTTTTGAGATGATGATGATGATGGTCTTGAAATGGGGGTTATCATAGGATCATTTAAGTGTGTTGTTTCCAAGAACTCAACCATGACTTCAGTTCTTCCTTGAAGTCCAATCCCAGCTTCAAATTGATGAGTGTTTTGGGCTATGTTCTTGGTATGGGCAGTTCCTCCCTCACATGTGCCAGCTGAATTATCTAACATAAGATTGGTTTGAAGTTCACCAATCAAGAAGCTTGAAAGTTGAAGTGCTGATACACACAGTGCAAAACTAGCTAGGATACAATTCTCAAAGTCAATTGTGTTCCAGTCTATTGCCACTTTCCAAAGAAGGGTAAAAAACCCATAATTAAATTCTATTGCTCCAATCTATTGC
The DNA here is from genome assembly GCA_963920785.1 of Sphagnum contortum. Lineage (NCBI taxonomy): Eukaryota > Viridiplantae > Streptophyta > Sphagnopsida > Sphagnales > Sphagnaceae > Sphagnum > Sphagnum contortum. The sequence goes on along the minus strand of OY987279.1, from coordinate 11,475,647 downwards.
CAATAGCCATCTACCTAAAAAGGAGAAAAACCCATCAATTATAATACCAGTTAATCCATTTCAATCTATTCTATCCACCTAAAAAGGAGGAAAAACTCATAAACAATTACATTCCAATCTATTGCCACCTACCAAAAAAAAGGGAGGAAACAACCATAAACAATTCAACTCCAATCCATGGTTGAGGTAAAGGCCCCATAGGGAGCATTCCAGTTAGGAATGTGTCAAGCCCAGTAGGGCAAAAGACAATCCCCTTAGGTTATCAACACTAACCACAATAAAATAAAATAAAAAGTTGAGAACCTTGCTGTTGGTTCTAGTCGAACTTGGCATATTAGGTTTATCCAAACAGTTGGGTTTATGGTTTTTGCAAAACTTAGGTCATAATAGGGTCCGATGTTATATGTCAAGCTTGCGTATGAGGAGCTTGGTATCATGTTAGTGTTACAAGTTTATGAGTGGGTCCTTTGGAGATGGCAACAAAGATTTGACATGATTTTTTTGTGTGAAAGTGGAGATCCGACTTTTAGGAGTCATGCTTGAAGTTTTCATCCATTATTATCTAGAGGATTTTTAGATGAAGAGTTGAGATTCTTCCATTCCTCGTTGATTTTTCTTGTTAGTGCTCTTTGTGTTTGCTTAGTATTTTTTCATGTTTATTTCAATCATGCTTTGGATATGGACAAGCTCAAATGATTTGACTCTTTTGAAGATGAGTTTCACATTGTAAGGACTATTAATTTGATTGTCATCAATCTTGAGAGCTTTGTAATGTCAAAAAGAAGTGTTGCTGGTTGAAAATGTTGTTGATGAAGAATGATGTACTAAAGAATAAGCATTCTAGAGGAATGCTTGACAAGATCCTATATCAAGCCTAGGATCTTGTCAAGCATATATATTACATGGCATAGACATTAGACATGTAAGAAACTAGACATATCTTGAGGAATATGTTTGGAATTTTTTTTAATTTTTTTAAAAAAATCCTTGAAGAAAATACGTAATTTTTTAATCATTTAAGGAATTTTTTTAGAAAATTTAGTTAAATATTTATTTAATAGTTAATAAAAATAGTATATTTAATTAAAATATGTTTTAAAAAAAACCTTATAGAAGTATAATCCATAGAAATTTCTAAAAAAATGTAGAATCTAATTTTGAAGTCTTATGGAATTGGTTCCTAACTAGTACCTAGTTTTGACATTTTCCCAGGAAGGTTGAAGTTTTTGTATGTAGATAAGCTAGAGATCAAGAAGAAGAGGAAGAAATATAACTTGAAGACAACCCCACCATGGCAGTAGAGTAAGTGACATCCCCACCAAACATAGTTAATGCCTTTGTAGCTAGAGTGCACAATTGAACTGAAGAAAACTAGAACTCATAGCCCCAAAATTTCAAACTAGGAATTTAGTGGATAATTTGGTGATATATATTTTATTTATTTATTTATTTATTTCAAAACCATAAATAAACCTAGTTACTAATAAATGCTCAAAGCCAACCCCAAGTTTTTTTTAGCCCTGACTCTTGGGGCCTAATACATGTCTGGAAAACTACTTCATAGGATGGTCAAGTTACAGAAACAAGCACCTTCATTTGTGCTCATCACCTCACACAAAGACTATGGACACAGACAATTAAATGGAACCATACATTCAATTTACATGTACAGATTGCAAGTGTAAATCCAAAGTTTGAAGTTGTTTATGTATCTGCAACTACCTTCATCCCTTTGAATCCTGCAGGATTTTGCGCTGTGTAGAATCAACAACTCTTAGTCAGTCCAGAGATGACTTGGAGTTCCCCACACGCCAAACTCAAATTGCACCCAAACAACTCCAACGACAAACAAACAAACAAATAATACGGAGCAAAAGGAATGCCATGCTGGCACATGATTGGCTCTCATTGGTTTTGTGGGTTGTTTTGCTTCTTCTCTGGGAGCCTTTTGCACCCACACCAAATGCTAAAATATGGAATCAGATTGTGTTCCAAGACACATCGAAGCCACAATAAAATAATTAAAAAATTTAAGTTTCAGAGCTGGTTTCTTAACAAAACACCCATCAATCAGGATGGCAACCCAAGCCAGAGAGAGACAGTGCCTCCTGCAATAACTGAGAGGTGTGATATTTACGACATCTTTCCATTGGGCAGGTGTGATCACAGCCACTTTCCCTTATGTGTTAATTTTTTAATTCGTAGTCATCTCTCCACTCTACCAGTCAAGCATTGACCAAATGCAAAGATGCGAATCAAAATTTGACTCACTCAAAAAGACTGACGAATATTCCTTTTAAACATGAGAACATCATGTGTTCCCAGAGTTCCTAAAATGATTAATTACATATTTTCAACCCACCTGCAGATCTCCAGTGGAAAGTGACTGTCCCTGCAACAAGAAACAAGGCCTTATGTCAATGCCTTTTCCATTTAGGCTGATGTGATCACACCACACACTCATCACATGGGCCTAATTGAAAAGAGACCCTTTACTATCCGTATTGGCAGATTTGTGTTCCGGGATTTAAGCCAGAGTGTGAAGCTTAAGCCAGAGTGTGAAGCTGTTTTGGAACTGAAACTCTAACCAGGGCTTCCTTCCTCATCATGTATGGCAGGAATGCCAGAGCAATAGGGAAGACAAGTTCCTCAAAAAGCAGGTCTTGATCATTCAAGTCTCCAGGAAGACTGGCAGCGTCACCACAGATATCTGGCCGCTTTGTTTCACTTCTTGGCTCCTGCTGGAGTCATTTATCTGACTCGACATCGATCGGCACCCAGCGAAGCCAAATCTCTTGTAGCTGTTTATAAACCTCTTGATCCAAAGCAGCATGGCAAATGTGTAGATTGTAGTTCACTACAGGAGGCCTATAGCAAAGGATTTTAGCATTGTAACAACTTGTCAAATCTGCTTTTTCTGACATGATGACTACCTTTGTGCACAGTTTTTTCTAACTTTGAGCCCAGTGTTGCTTGCCAAGCTTTTTGACCTTCTGCCTTCTCAAGAGAACCCTCTCAACAAGTGGATCGTTCCAGGCTGTTTAGAACTTCCCTGTCAAATGATAGAGATGAATGTTCATAGGAAAGAAAATGATTTTTTGCAGCCTTTCGCATGTAGTGTTCTTGTTCCTTCTGTTGTCCTAATTATAGTTCCTTGTCACCATCAATTATCGTCCAAGATCATCATGCAAATTCACTATGAACACATACGAGCACAAGAAGATCCCTTGTTGAACTTCGTCAATGACACTCGATATGGGACCTTGTGTGGCACCACCCACATGGTTCTATGGCAAGAATTGGTTGATTTCTTGAGCAAAGTTTAGGTGGAACAAATTAGGACAATGCCTAAGCTTAATGAATGTAACTAGACTACTAGTCGTTATCTACCCCTCTTCTTGGAAGGTTGCCAATTCACAGATGGCGAGGATTGATATAAGAAAGAGAACAAACACTTATTTTGTTCTACTAAGCGAAACAAGTGTCAATCTTGGAGTTCATGAACCATGCAACTCTACAAGACACCACCCACAAAGTTTGTTGGAGGTGTTTGACATCTTCCTAGACATGAATTATTCATGTGTGGAAAAGTGTTGACACATAAATTGTATTGTTCACATAATGTGAATATTATATTGTTATTTTTTAATACACTAACACCTACCTTATACTAACCAAACTTAAGGTAAAATAACCTATATACAATAGCTTAAGATTAGCTTAAATCCTAACCTATGGTAACTTATGAAGAACCTAGGATAATTTAAATTAACCTAAGAATAATCTAAATTAACTTACATTAATTTCATAATAGCTTAAGACTAACATTGAACCTAGCTTCCAATAGCCTACACATAAACTTGGGTAGCTTAAAGTAGCTTACTCCAATGTAGGAATAACTAACTTAAAAATCGAGCTTACAATAACCTACATAATAGATTTGGGTAACTTACATTAACCTAAAAATAATCTAAGGCAGCCTATTAATATTTTTAAGTTATGTAAGTATGTAAGGTGGGGTAACAAAGTAACATAGATAAGAAAAATACGTAAGGTAGATACCTAGGTAGGTGAAGAAAAGAATGTGTTTAATAATATGTGATGATAAATCATTTTAGTTATTTAAATAGTGGTCCAATGGTTAAGGATTTATTATTTAAATATGGAGGTGAAAGGAAGATGAAAGGTTCAAACCTTCACACTTGCACCTTAAGTTTGTGAACTTACATGGCCTAGGTTCCTAACTTAAGTTAAGTGACCTAAGTGGCCTAACCAAGGTTCCTAATCTACTTTAATTTTGAATTCATGAATGCCTATATTTAGTTTTTAAACCTAGCTTAGCTATGAATTATAAGGTTAACCTAATGAATTAACTATTAGTGAATTGTTCATGACAACCAATCCCTATTCATTAGGGCGTTAGTCATTTTCACCATGGTAAATTTTTGATTATAAATTTTCACATGCAACATTATATGTCATATGGTTATATTTATGCAATTATAAGTTTTGTCATCATGTGAAGCAATATTTGGATGGTTAAAAACTTGTTTTATGGCTGCGGAGGTGAGGGTTCAAATTTCATATTTAACAACTTATGATTAAAGTTAATCACGTTAATGTAACAAGAAAAGATTAATAAAAAAATTATATATGTGGTATAGGTGTGCAACGGGTCATGGGTCAAACTACATGTCAACAATCCAACCTAAGAAAATTAAAGACAAAAAGGTTACATCTAGTTCAAAATGACAAATAATATTTGCAATTTAAGTAAATATATAATAAAAGTAATTGTAAATATAATAAACTTTGTGTATTGCAATGACCCATTGACAATTTCAATAGTATTTTTAAATAATATTATTTTAATATATATATTTTCATGTAAATTAATTGTTTGTCAAAATGGACATGACACATTTTAAAGAAAATAAACATGATTGACTTTAGCGACACGATGACGATTGATTGACTAGCTTTTTTCTACTAATCCTAAATGTGTTTGTTGTCTTTTTTTACTGAAATTTTAATTAAATTTCAATTAAAAAAAGATAGTCAAAAGGATAGGATTCCCCTCTAGCTTATTTGGCCCATTGTAAGACTGGTCTTTTTCAATTAGTGTCAACACAATTGTCAATTTTTTCAATTCAAAGGTACAACATGACCAATGTATCATCACGGATGTCCTTTGCATTACATTGTTTTTTAATATATTTTAAAGATCATCCATCTTCATGAGCTCTTTTTTTTGTGCTTGTCCACAATTTTTTTTCCATGGCTAACGATCATGAACACATGGATGTGTGCCAATTTGACAATTTTTTTCATCTATCTCTCATGTCAATATGTTCCATGTCATTGTGTTGGTTTGTACATGGGCTTTCTTTCAACTTAACCCAACTTGATGTACAACTTGTTAATCATAATCATATTCTTGCAACAGAAGGGCCCATTAAGGCACTTATCAAATAAGTTTTTTTGAATCTATAAGCCATTTGAATAGTTGGCAAATTAACATGTAGTGTGAATGGATTACCATATAATAACAAATTAAATGTGCCATGGCACAATTGTTATTAAATATTCCCTTTCATAAGAATTATCCTTCACTTCCACTTCATTGTTGGAATGACTTGCATAGGTCACCACAAATTATTTGGCTTAATCTTTCACTTGAATCAATATGATTCCAAGCCCAAGCACACTTCAATTGGTAAGTAATTGAAAACGGTCATTGATGAATTAGTCATTTTCAAATGGGTGTAAAAGACATCTATGTGTTTGGAGTTCACAATCAAAAATGTTTTGCCAAAATGAATTGGTTTGGACTTATGGTTGATGGAATTATAAGAAAGCATATACCGTAATACCAAGTTAGCAACTTTGACACTAACTATATTAGTTTCAGAAATGTTGAAAACCCTTTAAAGAACATGATTTTGTGAAGGAAAATAGATAATAATTTTTAGAATACTATGAAATAGTATACTTTTTCAACACAAAGAAACTTCAAAAAATAAAATAATTATTCAACACTGAAATGTCGAAGTTGCCCATGGTCCTATGTTAGGTCGGTGTAATCCTAAGGTAAGGCGTAAGTCGTACAAGGCCACATGGAAAAACTGGTATGGTGGCGACATCAGATCCACTAATAAAGCTCCTTCACCTAATCACCCAACACCAAGGGTCAAGCCAAACTAAAGCCCTAAAATAAAACCCTAAAAACAAAACCTGTTCATGGTGTATGATTATGGACTTATGATGGACATATTTTGATTAGTTGGGCTTTAAAATTGTAATGTAGAGCAATAATTGTGTATATATATATATTCACTTATGTAAGAGAAAGATGATTTTAGTACATTAGATAGCCACATAGTTTTGGTACTTAGTAGGATTTCATGCTAACTCCATATTTCATGGGCTTGTTCAATACTAATTATATTATTTTCAGAATGTTGAATTTTTTTTCCCTGAAAAGAAATAAAGATGGAATATTTGGGAATATATATCATTTATCGAAATGGAATACTCAAAATTAATTAATGATTCATTCAACAAACATGTTTCAAAGTGACCAAGGTATTACACTATTCATAATCTCAATGATATGAGATGTCGAGGGACATTGAGTAGTGTCATGAAAACATTGAGGGACATTAGAATTTTTTGGGGTATGTTGCGAAGACATTAGGGGATGATGGGGTGTCAAGCAATATCATGAGATGCTGAGGGACATTTGGAATACAGCAAGGGGTGTTGAGTAACATAAAAATAAATGCCAAGGGAAGTCATCTTCATTGTAGAGAGGGTGACAATGAGGGCATGTTGGGAAACAATGTTGAGAAAACTCTTAGAGATGACAAAGGGAAGGAAAATGACAAAGGGATGTAAAAAAAGACATATGGGCAACTCTGAAAAAATGCCAAGGGAAGAAATAATTTTTTTTAAAAAAAAACCTTTGATAATAATGTGAAAAGTGAGAATTTACTACTATTAAAGATGCTTCATCCTTAAAGGGGTCTTTAAAGTGTCCTTAGCCTAAGGATATCTCTCCTAGGAACCCTAATAATATCCCTCCAACTCTTAATGAGTAGGCACCAATAAAAACCTCCTCTTACACCTTATGATCTACATATGTTTAAGATGGTGATAACTTTCACCTCATGCTTTACAAATGGGTAAAGACCATTGGTGTAGCACATTCCCAAAATTCAAGGCCCAACTTCAATACTTCATCATCCTACACATATGGAATAAGGTTGAAGTGATAGTGGAATTTCCTAGAAACCTACTATAAGCAAGATTTATTTATTTATTTATTTATATTTTTGAATTGTGTATTTTAGATGAAGTGGTGGTTTTTTTTTTTTTTTTTAATTTCAATTTTGTATTGTAGATGAAATGGTGGTCATCCATAAAGATGATCAAAGCAAATCTGGCTACACCCAAAAATTCACAGTTATTTGAAAAAATGCTTCTATATTGTTTGCTACCATAATGGAATGCAATTAAAGAAATCTGGTGATTCAAAAAAGTTCTGGAATCTGGCAACTAGAAAACCCAAAAAACACTTTCTGTTTGGCATTTTCTCCACAAACCAAATCACCATAGTGGTGAAACTTGGTCATAGAAAGCAGTACAACTCTTGACAGATGCTGCAATGAGTTCAAGTTCCAGCTTATGCAGATTTAATTGATGAAGTAACTAAGAATTAGAACTGTCGAACTTGGCTTTTCCATGTGGTAAGCAATTTCTGGATTTTTTATGGACCTTGCAAGATAACAATTTGTTGCAACCAGCAATGTGGAACACAATTGCAGACCAGTGTTTTTTTTTAGTTGATTTTTTTTTTCCCCAAATTGGTGTAGATTTAGTGTTTTTATTTTTATTTTTTTAGTCACCAAATTTCAAATATATATTTTTGATTATTTTTTAAATCACCAGATTTATGCTAAAGTGGAGGTAACAAAAATTTATGGAAGGATGCTAGATTTTTTTACTTTCTTATTTTCTTATTTCCAAATCTGGCTAAAGCATCTTATGTATGATTGCAATTTCAGCTTTACATCACGAAACTGAAGGAAAAAAAAAAAACCCCTGCTGCAGATCTAATTGACAAGCTATTAGCAATACCCAAAGGTAGGTCCAATGGTAGAGAACATGCCAGGGCTTTCGCATGCTCATCAATGAGTTTGAATCTAGCAACTTTAAGACACCAAATAAGGGCCATACCATTGAGCCATCTATCACCCTTGGGGGATTGACAAGGTTTGAATGTTAGGACTCTAGAAATCACACTTCCTTCAAAGGTAAGTATCCACTTTAACCTTTTCCCTGACTAATTTGCAGGTGGGTGGGCATCAGATTGTTATGAGGAAGACCATTACATCTGAAGTAACCGACTATTATTATTGTGGATGAGAACTAATTGTAAGGACTAGTTGTGTACAAATCTGGAAACCCAGCCCAGATGACCGGATTTGGTGCAATTAGAATTCACAAGAGGTGGGATAGGTACCCAGTTGCTCTGCTCTACTTGAAGTCAGAAGACTTTCCAGAGCAAACATCACCCAACCAGGCTGAGATTTTGGTAGATGCTGGAGCCTGTAACTCGCCTGAGTTATAAGACACTCAAACTCTGTCCAAGACTGTATAAACATCCTTTGTTTCAGAGGTAAAGACCAGATGCTTTCCTTACTATATATATACTCTTATATCCAAAAGCTGTTAGATCGATCTAAGATCAATCTTTCACATGTTGCCTTGGCTTGGGTCTATGAGTCAGACAATCTTCCATTTCTTGTACCATTCATATACGTGTGGAGATCAAAGTTGGGCAAGTAAATGGTTTAATCATCTTCTAACATGATAAATAGAGTTATCCGTAAAGTCATCCTGTCTTTGGGCCTGCTTTCACTTCCCTCTCCCCTCTTTCAGTGGTATGCACAAAGTAATGAAATTTTATTAACTCTCAGTATGAAATGCTGAAACTCAGCATTTAATTAATGCACAAGGTTCAAGAGTAAATTGTACAAGTAGGAGCAGTGAAAATATATGTAGCAGGCAGTGGAGGCGCTCAGGTAGAAGCAAAGATACGATGAAACTCAGTTTAAACTTTACCACCAAAATTGGTGGAAAAACTAGTTTGCGTCCCAGTTATTTCATTCTGTAAAATTTTCATTCTCGGTTATGCGTTTGATGCCCTATTCTGCCGAAACTGGCCATTCTCGTCCCCCTAATCACACCACTCTACAGATAACTTTAATGATATAGAATTTCGAAGAAAACTGAATACTACAATGGTATAGGCAGGGTGTTTTTTTTTTTTTTTTTTTTTCCTTCAATTTTGTGATGTAGCTGAAGTGGTGATCATCCATAACATGATTTAGCCAGATTTGGATACAGACTAGACATGAAAGTAGAAAAATATTCAGAATCTTTCTATATTCTTGGCTACCTCCTGGAACTTATCATAAAATCTGTCGATTTCAAAACTTTTTTTTTGGGGAAGTCTGGTGAATTTGGGCTATTTCTTCCATGGAAAATCAATCCTTTGTCTGGGCCGAAAACATATTTTTCAGGTCGAAATTTGGCAAAATTTCGCCCCCAAAAAAATTGGGTTATAAATATTATTGGGTATAAGTATTAGACAAATTGTGAACTTTATATGTTGCTATGATATAGTGAATTTTATAATATTTAGATTATGATTTGGATATAAATAGTGAGCAAACCAATACCAACAAGAATTGAACATGACTATCGATACCATGTAAAAGCTCATTATATTTTTGAATGTTTAACTGCTGAATCAATTACAACAACAAATAATTTATCAATAATGTTCTTATCAACCATACACTTCCTAATTCATGGGGTCAAGTTTTGTAACACATTATTGTATGTATTCTAGCAATAACATGTTGGGAATCCGATTTTATTGCAAGGTATATAACCATTAATATTCAAAAACTTATAAACTCCCTCCCCCTTTTATTCCCTCGCCTCCAACTTCTCATACCGGCCTTGCAATAACAAAGGACAATTATAATAAGTACTAAACGCAATCTATCACATCCTCGTATGAAATGGTTTGTAGTATAATATCACCCATTGAACACTCATACCCACATACTCCAAGTATTAGCCCCAATATTTCCTATTAACAAACTATTAATCTAGTCTTTAATACCATTACATATATCATGTTCCATATTAGCCAACAAATTACATATCTGCCCAACACTAGTATATACCACACAAGAGTTAGATGTCCTTGCATGTTGTTGCATTGTTGACCTAAAAAATTCTTCTTTCGATAGCATTAGCCACCTAATCGTTCTTGTTGCACTAGATCTAGAGATGTTGCATCTAAAGGTTAATCTTTAATAAGTTTTTTTTATTAAAGATGAATTATGTATTGACAAACTAAAACAAATATATCATGAAATTTAATTTTTGCCTTGTTGGCATGATTAGATCTCATGGTGAAATTATTATTGATTTGCATCATTGATCTCCATCACTGCATTGCCATGGTAGGCAATGTTGAAGGGAATATTGTAGAAGTAGCATGGATACAAGAAAATTATTTGCAAAAGGTATAACTTGGTAAAATAGTTAAATATTGCTTGTTCCATTGTCCAAGAAGGAGCTTAACAATATGTTGGGGAGATTCAAACAAGTAAAGGAGATAGAAGGGGGCAAGTGGCAACATGTGCAAGAGTACAAACCACAACATTAGTGTAGCCCTAAGCCTAGTGGAGCAACACCAGGGTCAACTTCAAAGATTTATAGTGATCCTTCAAATGCAAGGTTGATAGGTGTGCATTAACAATTTGTTTATTTTTGCTTTCTTATATTGCTAACTATTTTGTAGTTTCAAATTGGGGTTTCGTTTTCCTCATTTAAGAAATTCACAACATAATTTTGTTAAAGTTTGTCATTTCAATCTAGGATTTTGTATGTCATGGATTTTTGGATTATGTACCTTGCTATGTGTCTATCCTTAAGAATGTGAAGTGATGTAAATACCTAAGCACCAATTGACAATTATGAAAGCAATTTGGGAGTTCCCATAGGTTTTTTATGTTGACAAAAATGTTGAATCATGGTTTCCAAAGTGTTAATTCATTGAGTGATTCACTATAAGTTACAAACCTAAAATAACATTTGTATCATCACACTATTTACTAAATGATATGTCTTCAATGTCTTCAATGGTGAATATGATTTTTTATGTTATGTACTTGTAGAGTTGTGATGGGGCGCTATCAAGTGTAATTCTTACCAAAACTAGTAAAAGTTATTCAACTTGCAAGTGAATTTGATCTTTGATCCCTTGGTGATTTTATTTAATGAAATCATTTTGGTGCATTCCAGGGCTTTGTAACTTTTTATTGTTACTGTTTTGTGAACTTGTTTGTTCCTTGAAAATGATGAATAATATTGGGATGGAATCACTTTGGCCCTTGTAATTGACTAGTTTGATAATTTGGTTTGTCTTTTGCATATGCAAATTGCACTTTTCACTATGAAAAAACAATGTTTGTTGCAACTTGTCAGATGCAACTCAAAAATGTCTAATATAACTAAATTACAACTAAATAAACAAGTTGCAATGGACATGATTTTTTCATAGTGTTTTGTTATCTTTCATGAACATGCATGGATTTGATAGTTGTTATTTTTTTTACAATTTTTGCAATTTTGTTGGCAAATACATTTAAATGATTTTTAATTGAATTCTGGTTAGTTTCCATTTGTACACCTCTTAAAAACTATGTGCTTGATTTTCTATTTAAACATGATTATAACCTCCTATCAAAAGATGCCAAACATAGTTTACCCATATAATGACTTGGTATATGAAAAAATATTCGCAAGTGTGTTACTATAATATAGGTGTTGAACATGGGTTTGTTGAGACAATTGTAGTGTTCATATCAAAGATGCATTGGTTGTGTCCAAGTTTACCTCTTGGCAATTGGAAACTATAATTCTTTCCTAGGACCCAATAAAATAAAATATCTAGGTGGAAAACATCAAATCCATCCTTCTCGGTTATCAAACTTGTCAAATAAAGGTTGTACTAAATATTTTATTTAATATAAGTTTAAATGAAAAAAGAATTTACTTGATTATGAACTAATGTTCAAGAGAAATTAAGTGCCAAAGTATTCAAGTAACTATAGAATCATTAGATATATAAATAGAGAAAAATAGGACTATTGCAAATAAATTCTTAAGAAATATGTTTTAAAATAATTATTAACTTAAGTAAGAACCTATTGGGAACAAAAAACATTCAATTTGGATGTACTATGAGGGAGTTATGCCTTGGAGAAGCGATTATTATAGTTTATGGGAGAAAATCTAATAAGACAAAAACTACTCCAATAATAATTATTGAAGGTTTTTTTACTAGAATTAAATATTGTTGGATAGAGTAATTTTACACATATTTGCCCTAGGTAACACATTTTAGTATAAAAAATAAACACACATAAAAATGAAAGGATGAACCATTATATCCATACATTGGCTTTACATTGCTACTCCAACCCTTTCAAGTATGATCTATTTTATCACACACACACACACTTGAACAATCTAGTAGCACTATTGTAGTCCTTCAAAACTAAGTGTTATCTAATTCACACCAAAACAACATAGAAAAATATTAATTTTCCTATGGGCTTACACCAACAACAAGCCATGCCTTCACACTTGAAATCAACCCCTTAGTAGGTGAAGTGATCTTGCCTACCTCCTTACCAAGTGGCAACCACAATAGGTTTAAATCCACTAATTTTTGCCTTGATTTCTCTATCCCAATGACTTTTGTACCTACCTCCTATAATTAAGGAAAGTAGTTGGGCAAGTCGACCAAAATTTTACCTTACATCAATAGGGGTTAGTTGGTCAAGTCTACCAACTCTTAGTAATTCAACAATTATCAAACTAACTACTACAAATAATTACACATTACCAAATTGTAGGAAATAACAAAAACTAGCTCCAACATTAATTTTGCCTTTAACAATAGTCTTGGGTAGTCCTTCACCTTCAAGCCCAAATTTACCAACGTAAATGCAAGGTGGATGTGGGCAAAAAAACATGGCACATAAGGCTTAAAGTCTTTTAAACCTATGTTTGCTTATTTGAAGAGCATATTGTTCTTCCTATAGTTGAAAATAGTCGAGTTTTAAAATTTTAAATTCATTTCAAAAGAATGACATAAAAAGTGGCGATGTAGTGTGGGAAAGATGGTGAAGTTAGGTTGTTATGTTAGATGCAAACATTATCGGGGTGAATATAACCATGTTCAAAGTTCCCTTTTACATCTTGTGAATAATGGACTTTGGTTGTTATTTTCCCTTAGTTGTAGGTTATTTTTCCTTTGTATTAACTTGTTCATCTGTAGTAGCAATTAGAATTTCAAGTTAAAGGTGATCTCAATATTCACGAGCTAATAAGTTTTGTAGAGAACTTCAAGTATGCAACCTCAATTCCAACAGCTTACCCAACTTTGCTCCACCTTTCAATGAATGACATGTTTGATGAATATGTTGATGATTTTATGGTCTTTTGTGTTGTTATTTTTCTATTCTTAAAATTCCATTAGGATATCATGTACACCTTGATTTAGATAAATTAAAGGAAACAAAAAATTACACATGGAATCCTCAAAATAAATATAATTATGTAGGTATGCCTTATGGTGATGACCTTCATTTGAACCTTCCCAAATGTTCAATGTTTTCTTGAGTTTATAAAGTTTCATAAAAATAATATTACATAGTTGCGTGAAAGGGAGGAAAGCACCATGTAGACAAAAAAACTATCACAAGGCAACATTTTTCCAAGTTATGGAAATTTGATGCAACTTGGTAGGTACTTGGAAAATATTCAACGGTGAAGTTGTGGAATTAAAGGTGATTTAGATCTTAATCTATCATTATGTTGCCTGAAAATGTTTCATCCTAGTTATAAGTGCATCATAGGTTTTCCAAACTCACAACATCCGTGTGCAAAGACACAAACTTATAAAAGAACAAATTTTGCATGTTTTCCATTAGCAAAATGTGGGATGGAAAGTTTGTAATGTACACATTGTTTTCATCTTTCTCTTGGGGGCATATATATTTTTGTAATTGAACATTGTGTTAGTAAATATATATGGTCCCAAATTTTCATAGTTGGGTAAAAATTATAATTGTATAATAGGAAGATGTTTATTTTAAAACTACAAATACAACTAATATAAGGTGTCATCAATAGGTATTAGAATTTTCTTTAAATAAATATATAATACATGTACAAAAGATTTTAGGTATTAGTTGTTAATAAAATTCAATTAATGGAATGGAAAGAATGCAATTTATATTGAAGGTTTATAATAGATGAGGTATCGTTAATGATGATGTATTCATTTGGTTAGGACAAGGTCTAGATGATGAAGGCTTAGATGCAATAACTTGATGGTCCACTTACTTGAGTTGCACTACATGCCTTGTTTACTGTGATTTTAGAACCCAAAAGACTCATTTTTGTTGTCTATTTTTTCCCATATTGCAACAAACCAAATGTTCATAATTTGTAATGATTTTTTGATTGCCAAACATGATTTTCATAATTTGAAATGTGATTTAATACAAAAATGTCTGTTGATTTAAAAAATAAATTAGATTTGATCATTTGATGCAAGATGATTCTTTAATTGTGCAAAATCATTTTCTTTCATCATTCTTCATTTAATTTAATTTGGATATTAAAAATATATCAAAAGAAAAAAAAACTTAACATTCTTGTATATTTTTGGTTACATATGTGAACCATGTAAAGAAAATTTAAAAAATTCAAAGATTTTTTGGATTAAAAAAATTAGCTTTTAAAAAAAATCATTGAATTTGCTATATATATATATATATATATATGCAAAAAAATTATGATATCATAAGATTTAAATTAAGTGTAGGGTAGTTTATATATGTTAATTTTAGAAATTACATAATGATAGGGTGTGAAAAGTTAAAGCTCCTTCACATAGGACCTTCAAAAAATACCCTCTTTAATGCACATATTGGGGAAAATTAACATATGGAATTTTTAAATTAACAAAAATTGATATATTGATTAAAAAAATAGCATTTAAAAAATAATCTTTATACAATTATCATTGTAAATTTACATGTAAATAAAATTATGAATCAATTGCATATTCATGGTTTCTATAATTATTTTTTCAAATTAGTTAAATATGACTTGTAAATGAATTCAAAGTTTAATGAAATTATATTTGTTACTACTTTTGATATTATACATAGTTCCAATTTTGTTTAAAAAGTGTTTACACCATACTATGCAATTACCCAAGGATTCATTTTTGAATAAAAAAAAAAATTGACTATGCATTTCATCAAGCCTTGAAATTCAATGTTCTCACAATCATGTTGATTCATGACAACCTATTCAAAAAAGACTTTGAATGCTTATGTAGTTTTGAATTTTTAGAATAATATTTTCAATTAGGTACTCCCTATTATTGACCTGACATTTTTGACATTTAAAAACTAAAATGTTTTATATTCCTATATTTTACTTCCAATATATATATATATATATATATATATATATTTAAAACCATGATAAATCACTACATGAAATTTGACAAGTAGGTGAACAAATGACCATCCACAACATTAATGAACCAAATATCGCTAGATTTCAAGTAGGAAAAAATAAATTGAATTCTTGCTTAAGTTAGAATTTTAAAAAAGTATTCTAAGCTATATGGCTACAAACTAGATATGAATTACAAATCTTTAATCAACCTTCTATAATTTATGCCCCTTTTAATAAACCAAATATAGAAATCTGGAGATTTTATTATTTTATTTTTTTTCCCTCACTTTTAACAATTGAAACCCACCAAAAGAAATTCATTTTCAAACTATTTTATAAAAAAACATTTTGGCAGAATTTTCACCAGTGAAAAAGGGGCTTATTAGGTAGGCTATCATCAGCAATCTAGCCTTTGGGTGGGTGAATGAATATAAGGAGACACAAAGGGTATCAGCCAAGGTTATATTAGGTGGGGGGGGGGGGGGCTTTTCCTTTTATGCTGGTCAGAGTACCAATATAGACACCACCTCTGACAACTTACATACCCACCCACATACCCACCCAGCTGTGAGTGTTAGGCCCGCTTTACACTAGGAGTCAGGGCCCCAAAAAACTTGGGGCCAACTTTGGACATTTTGGGCTTGTTGTTTGGCCCCCCCAAGTTACTAATAACATTGGCCTTGACTCCTAGTGTAAAAGGGGGGTCACGAGTAGTGAAATTATTGGGTGTGTAGCCTATGATAATTATGATGATTTTCACCATGTCAATTTTCATATTTTCACAAAGGTTTATTATTTTTTGAGGATTATTTAATGATGAAACTGACCTTAGGGTAAGGTATTTCCCTTTTCTCCCCCCCCCCCACTTTACTTCCCAGAAGGGCTTTCAGATTCACAAGTGTTTTTTAAGGAAAATTTTAATATAATCTAAGTGGCTATAATCCAGATTTGAAGTACAAATCTTTAATTGACTTTCCATATTTATGAGTACACACTGAAATTCAAATAATAAAAAATTGACGATTTAAAAAAAAATAAAATTTCTGCCATTGGAACCCTCCAACTCCAAAAATCATTTCCTTTTTATATTTTAAAATTGTAATTTCGCCAGTTAAAATCATGGCTGAAAGCTTAGATTCAGTTTTTTTTTTAAAAAGGAATTTCTTAATGAGTAAAACTGATGATTATTCATTCAAAGGGATGATCAATCCACAAGGAAAAAGTAACCAAAATATATGAAATATTTCAAATCATCCTTCTATATTTTGGCTATTTACTGAAACTAAAAAAAACAAACAGTTACTATTTAAAATTTTTTTTTGCAAAAAGTAAGTTAGACTGATAACTACAGTTTGGGAGCCATGGTTTTATTTTTCGATTTTGTAATATCGATATATTGGGCGAAAATTTCCAACAAAGTACCAAAATTAGTCGAATTTACATTAGAAAAACAAAAACTTCAAAGATTGTCGGAAAAAAAATAGAAATCCACTAACCAACTAACTAACTAGCTAACTAACCAACCAACCAACTAACTAACCAACCAACCAACTAACTAACTAGCTAACTAACCAACCAACCAACCAACTAACTAACTAACTAACTAACTGGGAGACGCGTGCTTGAATACCACCGCTGTCAGGGTAGTTAAGCTCATTAATGCTAATCCCAAACCCCAATTAACATAATGACTTGCAGATTTCAACGGGCACCAGGGGGCATTAATGCGAGCCTTCGTTTCTGCTTCCATCCCTGAAGTTGAACTTAGTTAGTGGCTTCGTTACGCCCCCTATATATAATAACTGTTTTACTGGCGCGCTCAGTAGCTCGTGTTGCTCGAACCGAATCGATACCCTTGCCCCCCGTTGTGTTTTGTCATCTACTGTGCTGTGGTTCGAGGAGAGTGAATCCACTTCATTGCCATTATTATGTGTCAACGTGCACGTTCACGAGTTGCAAAGTTGGGTATTCTTAATTGCCTACTTAACGGCTGCTCCAATTAAAAACATGCTGCTCTGTTCGTTTGCATGGTGTACCGTGTTACTACGGATCATTAGGCTCAACGCTCTTATAGGCTAGGAGGGTAGCTAAGAGCTTAATACTGACCCCAGTGAGGGGTTTTTTTATATCGAAAAGTTTGCGAGTTTTTGCCCCCAAAAACTTAGCTAAATTATTCGAGTTTATGCAAGAAAAAACAAGTGTTTTCAAATTTTTATAAAAAAAATCACTAATTTACTGCGTTTTTTCTTGGTTCATTTTTTAAGTAGTGTGACTGGCTGCTACCGGCAAGGATGTGTCAAAGCTCATATGGCAGGGTGGTCAGCAAGGATGTGTCAAAGCTCATATGGCAGGGTGGTCAGCAAGGATGTGTCAAAGCTCATTATCTTTAATTGTGAAGAAAAACCCTGTAAATAAAAATCAGGGATGGGAATCTATCCATCAAAAGTACAAGGCAAATGAGAACACAAGTAGACACAACCCAAAGAAAAAACAAAAGCAAACAATCAACAAAAATCAGGTGAAGACCCTATGCAAAGAGGACTCATGGCTACGAGATGATAATCAACAATGATAAAGACAACCTAAGACAAAAGAGTTGTCATCTACCACAAATTGGCTAGTGATGGAGGTGCACTAGTTATGATGTGTGGAAGAGATGAGGAACCTTGACCAAGTGCAGCAACCCAGTAAAGAATTACTATGGCTTGCACATGTTATAAGGTTGTGGACATGAGTTGTCAATAGTAAGAAACAAGCATCGAGGGGACTAAAGAAGACCACTAGTGACATGCGATAGTGGTGTGTGCACAAGCAGTAAAAAATGAATTAAAACAAGAATGACGACACCCATACATCTCAATAGCAAGGGGAAAGAAGTCATCACCTGATGCTTGCTCGACGTATGATCGTGTCTTCTCCTGAACAACCATCATTGTTTAATTTGTTGTGTTCATTACACCATATTTGTATGAGTGGGGTCAGTAATGATGATGTCCATCAAGGTTCGAAAATCGTCTATGGTGATAAGGATATCCACTTGTCGTTGGGTGTGGTGAGGGAAAGGTGGGAGACCTCCCTCTGAACATGTGTTCCACTTCTAAAGCAATAGCTGTGATAATATCTTGAAATGTATTATGGATTGTTGTATGCTCATTCCTATAGGGGCACCAAAACAAATGAATACGTAGATCATCAATGGTATGACCACATTAACATTGTGAAAGATGGGCTACCACATGATGTGCTAAGTTAAGGCATGTATGTAATGTTGTAAGGAAGTGGGCTGAAAATGAACAAAATGCAGGTGTGTAAAATGAACTAATAACCAAACACCTACCCTTGGACCCACACATGAGTGGAAATGTGTTTAGGAACGTTTATTAAAAGTGAAACAAAATTTTGCTTGTGTAAGCAATTTGCCAAAGAAACCTGCAACTGGGGAAAATACTAAACCATTAGGCTCTCAAAAGGTGGGACTTGGGAGTAGACAACCTAGGGTAATAGGGCTTAGGTATCTCATAATGCCATATGGAATGGGGAAGTGCTAGTTTCAACATGTGCTACTATATCTAGAAGAATAGGGTGATCGTCTTATTAAAAACAAGTGACAACTGTAGGATAAATCAAAGCCCAACATCCCAAGAATGCAAAGGTAATAGTTCGAACTACAAAAAGGAAGCCAAGCCTTCCTAAAGAAGTAGGAAGAGTGGCATGATGATGAGCTAGGTGATCGATAGAATCACAAAAAGATCTTGCATCAAGTAACTTCTCTAACATAGTTATGGTACAAATATTGAATTTAACGTAATGTTGCAAAATACATGGAGATGGAAATAATGTATGAAACAAGTAACCAAGGTGCTAGGCATAACATAACAATAACATCATAAAAATTGCTTAAAGATTTGTAACCACAAGGAGACTAAGTATTGTCCCAAGATCGTCATGAAGAACCTTAATCACAATTGCCTCAAAGAAAGATTTGGATCCCACCAATGTGCCCAAAATACAAAAACCTTAGTTAGGAGTAAGAAAGTTAGGAAGAAATGACATAGAGTGGTCTAATGTTTTTTGGAGACCAAATTACACATATCAATGGTTGCCTTGAAAGCCATGATGTTAAAAAATCTTGTTGCAATTGCAAAAAAAAAGAACCACATTTAATGTGGGACCTACTATATGTGTATTATCTACCAACGAAGGGAAAACACAAGTAAGGTGGGCTATTGCTATAAGGTGAAAAACACAAAGGTGAACCAAAACAAACAATGTTATTCCCCATGGGTCCCCCTTTCATGTAATTGATTCTAATGAAATAACTATGAGATCCCCATGTTGGAAAGCCTAAGAAAAATACAATGGGGATGGGTTGCATATAATCATTGAATAAATGGGAAAAACTTATCCAAAGAATCGGGCAAAGACTGTAACTTTTAAAAAATGGTTGATTGTGCAATTGAATTGAAGGTGTTATAAACATCCACCTATAACACCACCCAATATGGGTACAAATCTAACAACATTCGAACACCATGAACCATTATTTCACACTTGCCATGAGTCGTTACACCAAATTGATGAGGATTAAAATGTTCCATGAAAGCATCCTTAAATTCAATAGCCAATGTGTGGGCAATTAGGCAATAGGTCACCTCACCAATCACGATGGGACATATGCTTCAAAACTAATTTTCTAACGTTAAGAGTCAAAATGCAAAAAACAAATGTAATATTAAAGGTGGAACATGACCTTGAATGTGGCCACGTACTTCAAAAGAAAGGTTGAAACCATTTATACAATCATCCAAGACAAATTAATTTTGTAAAAACTCATACACCATACCTGAGGGCCATTAGAAAAAAGACATGGTGAACAAGCCAAGGTAGAAATAAATGTTTTCCGATATAAAGTAACCTCCATCTTAAGATGGAAATCGTCAACAAAAGGGGGGGATCAACTTTAACTAGTGGATGGAGAAGGCAAAGGATTCACACGGTTTCATCAAATGGGTTTGCAGGTGTGTTTCGAGTTAGTACACATATTGTTCAAATGTATTCCCTTACATGATCAAGGGCAAGTGCATGGTGTAATCATGTTGATGGAAGTGGGGTAGGATTTGTAATCGATTCCAAACATCTGCACGAAACCAAAGCGAGTGCTTTAATCATGTGTTTTTTCTGTAATGTCTCTTAGTCGCCGCCCATGTATTGATGCAAGCAAGTGCAAGCCTTGCTCTAGGTGGCCTTTCTCACCACCTTGTGGAAGAAAGGACAAACACCAATAAAAGAATAACAAAAAAAAATGACAACCTATAATATTGAAACAATTAACTGTTAATCAAAAGAATGGGATATGCAAAGCTTACTGAACATCAATTTAAAGAGAATATAGAATATGATGGTATGAATGAAGAGAACACAGTAAAATTAAGGCAACATTGCCCTTAAGATATATGATTACTTGTGAGCGGTGTATGAAAATTGGTGCCATGTTAAACCCCAAATACATTGAATAAAGGACTACAAGAGGGATAAAATGTGGGATCACAAAGGAACAAACCATATGATGAATATTGGAGAAGTTCATAGTGGGTGTGACAAGCAAGGCAAAAAGAAGGCCAACGGAAAACCCATAGGATTTGCCATGCCTATCCTTGGCCTAGCATATCTAGTTTAAAATCAGGATCTTAAACCCCAATTTGAAAACCCCCTTAATCCCTTTCAAACCCTAAAACTATTACCCTAAAAAAAATAGTACTTACAAACAAAACGAAAAAAACTATTAAGGGATATATGGAAGTAGATTCACAAAACCCAAGGAATGGGTGGGAATAACAAATGAACTTAGTTGCATATTCGCCATTGTTCATGTGTGTGTGTTGTTATTCAAGGGCCCTACCCACTTGCCTTGCTTACTCTACTTTGCCCTTGTTTCATTTTACTTTGTCCTATTTTGCCTTGTTTGCTCTATCTTGCCCCTTGTCTTGTAGTGAGTCAACAACAATTCACATTAGTAGCTGAAGATAAAAAAATCTTCCACATCGTCAACCAAATCCAATGTAGCTAAATTAAGCAATTTCTAACGTACATTAGATTCCATTCCATCCTTGCAACAATCATTGTAATACTGGCCATGTCGGAGTGCCACCGTCATCCTTTCCAAGCTCTAACGAATTGTAGTGCATTACTTCTCGGATTAACCAAGTTTTGTAATTTTTCATTGATGACAAAAATTTGCAAAAATTCTCAAAGGAGGATCAAAGAGTTGCTAAATATGTAGTTGAAAATTGAGCTACATAGAAGATAGTAGCTATGGTTATGGTTAGCGATCTTGCCTCTCATTCCTAGAGCCTTGGCAATGTTACAACTCATACTTCATGTGTACGTTGCACTTTGCGTTAGTGGTGTTTTACTTTGTTTCAAGGTGGCATGTCATAGAGGTTTAACACCAGTGGGAAAGGCAACAAGTGGTGGAGGTAGCACAACAAAGTGAAGAGTGACGATGGTTGGTTGCCTTCCTTGCCAATAAGAGGAAGAACATTGTAAAGGGGATGTTGAAGAAACAACAATAGGTTGTGGATCGATGCAAAAAACAAAAATCCGAGGAAGATGAATATGGCAATCATTGAAATTTTTAATTCACATGATGTGGCGACCCATGGAAAATTGAATCATGCAAGTTGCAACGTCTTTACTTAAAAGAATATAGGAAATGTGGCAACCATAGATTGAAATGCCTATACATGTGTCACACACAAATCCAAGTAGTTGCTCACATGCAAGGTTGAACCCCAATCCAATGGATTTTTCCCGTTAAAATAGAAAACCCTAGCTACAATCCAAAACTAGGTAGTCCTCAAAATAAGAAACAAAATATATACAAAAAGATAATAGTAACTTATATTGTTTAGTAAGAATAATTTTAAAAAAAATCTTTTTGACATGGTGGAAAAAATTTATAGGGGAGTGTTAATTGAAAAAATTTATTGTCACATAATTATTTTAAAAATTAATTGTGGATAATCAAAGGTTAATTTTGGAATGAAATTTTAATGAAAAAATTTGTTAATGGGTAAAATTTTTAGTTGAATGAGTTCCAATGGTTTTCTAATAATTGATAAGTTTTAGTTTATTGTTTCCTATTTATAAGGAGATGAAGGCACTAGAATAGTTTGTTTTTGAAGATAGAGTGATTAATATCAATTTGGGATTTGTGAAGGAGATTAGGATAAAATGACTTTTGATAATAAGGTGAGAAAATTTAAGAGAAGATGAGAATGATGCATTGCATATGTGATTGAGAATATTTTGGGGTTGACCCATTCTTATTATGTTTGTGATAGAGGAATTTGGATGGTTTTTTTTTTAATGATTTTTTTTTGGAGTTTTGGGAGATGAGTTGTGGGAAGATCTATTTATATTGTTGGAATATAAGGCGTTGTTCCATCATGGTGGTGGTATTATGATTTTTCTTTTGTTTTCATTTGTTTATCTTTAGAAATAGATGTAGTTAGTTTTTGTAATATTGAAGATTGTAGCTCATTGTCTTTTTATATCGTTTCTTTGCAAATGGTCATTAGATAGTACAATTATAAATAAGAAGGGCAACATTGGTGGATAAACATCGAAAATGGTGAAGTTTGGGGATTTCCAATGTGATAATTCATAGCAAAGCTAAAAAGGTTGACATGATTATAATTATATTCTTGTTGTGCAATAGTTTTTTTCTTGTTTATTTGTACCAATTATGTTCAAGATTTTCATTTTATGCTTTTGGATGATACTTGTATCTAAAGGTTGGTAGATTCCAATACATATTTTTTTCTTATGTATGTGTTTTATACGTGACAACCTTCACCCAATGTGTATTTAGGATTGCTAGGCCTGTGGACATACAAAGAGTTTGAAGTAGAATTTAATTGATAAATTTTTGTTATCATGTGAAGGTGCCATAATGTTACATTGATAAATATGAGTTTATTGTCAAAGTACATTACATAAGCAATTATCATTTGAAAACACTAGCATGAAACTTGTAATTGATGGTCCTTCGTGGCAAAGAAGATACTACTACTAAAGAAAGAACTTCACTATGTAACTTGTTTGAATTAGATATCATATATTAGACCATATATGGAGATCTTGGTTTAAACTCTTTCCAATTTATGATGGTTTTCAAGAAAGAAAAGGTTTCATTTGTGTAAAACATTTGAAAATACATATGGACCATGTTATTTAAGTGTCCTCCCAACTAATTCCTCATCTTTGTTTTCATGAAATTTAGAGTTTTAAAACATCATTCATCTTCCATTGATTTGAACATTTGAATTGTCAGTAACTTAGTTAATTTCATTAATTCATTGAATGAATTCAACAAAAGTTCATTGGATGACAACCTTACCCACAACTTGGTGAATAAATTTTAATCAAATGATGCATTCGTTGTTTCTTTTGCATATTTTTTCATGGTCAATTTGAATTAAAATATTTGGATATCTAAATCATATCCATACCCAAATGCATTAACCAATTTGTTTTTTGGTAGACAATACATGTGCTTCGACACAATTAAATGCAAAGGGAACATTTGTTTCACATGTGGGTTACAACCAACATTACAAGAAAAAATAATCATTTAATGCAAATACAACTACATGTGAGTACATGATTATGTAATCAATTTGAACCCATTGTTTTTACCACAATCATTTCCATGGTAGTAATTGTAAACATGGAAATGAATACAATAAAAATGACTAGAATCATGAACGAAAAAAAATTGACATGCATATCTAGTTGTTGCATGTACATTATTTTGTGAATATTATTGGGTTTTCTAACCAATGATTGGTAGCCACGTGACAACCTAAACTAATCTATGTTGCTACCTTTGCTAAGCAAAAAACTTAAGACTGTACTAAGTAGGTGCTAATATGGATAATTAAGCACATTCAAGTAGGTTGGTAGCATGAGGGTTTGAACCCCTCAACCTTCACATTAAGAATCCAAGTTTTTAACCATTGCATCACTTTTTCATTAAGTTATAATTTTTTGTCATCATATATTACTATGAACATTTCTTCTAATATTACCTAGGTAACTTACATCTACTTATCCTAACATGTTATTACCTAGGTTACTCTAAGCTATTTTAATAGGTTGTCTTAATCCATTCTAGGATATTTTACCTTAGATTACTCATGTTTATTATAGGTTACTTATAACCTAAGATCGAATAGCCTAGAATAGGCTAGGGCTAAAAAATCAACTTAACAAATTTGGACAACAATATAATCACAAACAAAGACATCCTTGGACTTTCCAAATTTGATCAAATTATGCACACATTCCAACAAGGGTAACAAACATGGAAGGTCTAAATACTCTCAACATCACATAAAACATCAACATTAGCTTGGGTGGATGGAGCATCAAGGGCCATCTTTGACTCTTTTCAACAGTTCCAACATGCTAATTTAACAAGTTTTCACATTTATAAAAAACTTTAACCCATATGTCTCCACAATAATATTAAGATTGGAAAATTCAAGGGCACATTTATGCGATTTTGAAAAATACCCACACAATTTTATAAAAAGATTTTCAAACTTTGCAACAATTGACAAGTGTGACAAAGCTTGAACAACCAAGTTTGTTTTATGTGCTATGTAATGCATGCCAAAGAGAAATGGGGACCGTTAAATTTTTGTCTACACTATTACACCATCTTCAAACCTTTGAAAATAATAACACCAGAAGCTCCCAAACATATTACTTTAATCCGTGCAATTTTAGCTTTAGTTAGTCCACCATGCTTGCTTAGATTCCCCCAAAGTAACTTTGTCAAATGATTTGCATTTTTTTCTTCCACAATTCTTTCTAGGGTCAGGGAAAAAACACACTAAAGGTGAGTCACTTTAAGCAAAAGATGGTGACATGTAACAAGTATGATAATATCTAACAAACTTTTTCTTGACGACAATTTTGAATTCAAGGACAATGCTTTTGGAATGTGCATGACAATTTTTTGTATCTCAAAGTTCATTTTAAATCAAAATTAACGTTGATTCAATGAACAAAATAAGAGGATTGGGTACATTCAATGTACATATTATATATAACATGCAATTTTTTGATGACCATAACACGTATATTGGTGACATGTTCCATTTAATGAGAAAAAAAAAGAAAAAAAAAATTATGTCCACCTCAACAATCTTCCCCTCTTTCATTTGACATGTTTCTTTGATTAAAATATTGAATAATAAATTTTTAATGGTTTACCAACATTAAAAAATCATGTTTTGGACCAAATTGTTTATATGGAAATAATAATTTTCAAACAAATTGGTGGATTATTTTTTCTTATATCATTTTCATTATTAATTAAAAATTTCATAAAAAATACTAGCTATAAATTCACTTTTGAAATATATTTCTCATTTTTCATACTATGTGACAAATATTATTTTGGTCATATACAAAATTTTCATCTTTTGTTGATTTTTTTTTTGAAAAATTAAGTCAAGTTTCAAAAGTTTTCAAAGTTTCCCAAAGTTCACAATATTATTATCAAGTTTGGTGTACATATCTTGTCAAATTTTTTAAATTTAGGAAATTGTGTTACGTGACAACAATTTTGAGGAACTCTATTGTGCTTATGGTCTTCAATGGAATGGATATATGCTTCCATCCTTGCATCATATAACTATGAATAAATAGCAAACTTCAATTGTTGATGCTAGTGATTTCATTAATAGAAAATGGAGATGACTAATGATTCCTTTAAATCATTTTTGGTTGCTTGAAGCACAATGTTGTGCATGCTTTCAACCATCTCCCATACTTCTTTTTTGCTCATTTGCCAATGGCACACTACTTGTAACCAATGACCTGATTTTGAGAGTTAAGATATCCAATTCAGATCTAATTCCTTTGAATGTTCTCCACTTCTTCTATGGTTTGTTGAGGATGTTGAATACAAGGTCCAACTTGTAATGGATTGATAACTTTCGTAAGTTGTTTTCCCTTACCCATTTGATCCACCATGGTAAATCACCTTTCATTGAAAGGATGATGAACATTGATTGGACACCCCCATTAATCCGTGACTTGAACTAATTTCACATAATCCTCAATAAAGTTTACTCACAAATCCCATCTTTACTTTGTTATTTTCCCAATTTTTATTTTGTTAAAACTTAAACATAAATCATGATTTACACCCGCCAATTCAAAAATTTCTAGGCATGATGATTCCAACACAAAACATGCATATTCATTCCCAAAGTTTCTTTCTAGAGTTGCTACCATTTCAACCTTTGTTTGATGTACAATGTCAACTTGGAAAGAAGCAAAAGTTCGGGGAAGGAGTTGATTCAAATCCATAAACTACATGTTTCTATTGTTTGACTTTCCAAATGCACTCAAGAGTTGACTGGCATAAATATACGGGCCTCTAATCACAATTCTTATTTAAAACAACTTTGCTCCCAATGAACCTTGACATCTTAGAATTAATGCAACAATGCCCTTTCAAGGAATTTGAAAACTTATATCATAATAAGACTTAGAAAGTAAAATTTTAAAGCACACAACATTTGAGCTTTTTCGAATTTCATAATCCAATTCCATTGACACTAATGACTATACCCTGCAATGGTCTTTGCCTTTCCATTTCTCTATACTATAACAATATTGACACGTCTTAGTTATGGAACCAAAAATGTCTCAGGAAAAAATGGGATTTGTCAATGAATCTATCTACTTTGGTAGAAAAACCTGTAACACAAAGGAAAAGGGGAAGTGAAATGAAACATCAATACAAGTGTCTCCTATGTCATTTCTTCATTGTGGAAATACAAACTAACCCTAACACACTTTTTCTTATAACTAAAGGAACTTTCCCCTTCCAAATTTATTGGATTCCCATTATTATTATAAAAACCTTCCCCAAGGTTTCTTATATCGTACAAATATCACATTAAATTAGTAATATGGAGAACATGTCTATAACCTTGAAAAGATTGATTATGATACTATTTTATGCCATGATCAATCTTTTCAAGGTCTAATCTACATTGTTAAGCTGTTGACAAATTGAGGAACCAAATGCAAAAGAAAGCTGTTAAAAAGAACAAAGGATGGTTTTGCTGTCTTGCCTGTTAGGAAGGTAAGCTGTGCAACAGGTTTCTGATGGAAGGTTTCTTGCTTGAGACCATCAACCTGCAACTTTTGTCCCAGTGACCAAAACAAACATTTAATCTCCATGTGTACATCTTAGCTTCACTGATCATGCTTGAACTTGGAATATCAAATCTCCATCTTTGTTTGGCTGGCAACCTAACTAGATGTTTCACAACAACAGACAATTCAAATACATGGAGATTCTCTTGCTGAATATTCAACTGGATATCCACTTGTTACCTAACTACAGCCATTTAATTTCACAGCCTAGTTGTCATTCTCTGCCATAAGTGCAGGAAAACTGAATTTCTGAACATCTCTGCAAGGACTTCCCCTGATTCTTTTAGCACTAAAAATAATCTTTTAACAGAAATGACATCAGCATTCTTAAATTCTGGAAGGCTTCTCTTGGATCTGTGGCAAGGTGATGAAGACTAACCCCTGATGCTCCATCTTCTTTGATGGGTGCACCAGAGCTGCAGGTCTCAGGATCCACTGCCTTGCTCACATGCCGAACTTGAAGCATCTTGTATGTTTGGTGTTCCAAAAATGCAACTGGTATGGTCACTTCATCTAGAACAGTTGCTGAAGATGGATGAACTGGTTAAGGGAAGAGTCACTTGGCCCTCATTAAGAGCATCAAAGATATCGCCCATATTGTTGCTCTTATAACTGAATGGGTTTTGTTGGGTCTCTGTGATGCTGCTGCTACGAGTCCCAGATTCTGATGTTGATGCTGTAGAATATGTTTGAGATAAAGGGGGCTGCTCATAAGGAGGTACTTTCACGTCCTTCAGCATTGTTTCCAAGACATTTACAACAACCTGCATGCATTGACATGCACTTCAGCACTCACATACTTCCCATCCTTATAACTAGACATACATAACCACATAGACTGTATCCAGGACCTCTAAATCATTTTTGTACAGAAGGTTCTTCACATCTCTAAAACATTACATGGAGATTTGGGGGACTTCCACAAGAATGTGGATGATTGAGCAGCTTTGAGAGTAGTATCAAAGACAATGACTCAATCACCATCTTCTTACTCCAGTGCTGTTAGGAACTCAAACCGAACTCATGAAAATGAAAATAATGTTTCATAAGTGTCTCCGGTTCTGTTTATGAGCAATGACACAATTATAGAGATCTCCACAACATTTTGAACATAACCTGAGAATGAGTGTGGGTTGTAAGTCATAACCTTATGAGAGTTGCTCACAAAGTATCAGACTGTCACCTTCATGATGAATAGCAGTGACAAGCTGCCATGACTACCTGCTGACTTCATCCATTCCTCATGGGAGGTGTAGATAAGTTTAAAGTAATCAGCCCAAATTTTTGGACAAACCATTATACAAAAGTCTGCATCCTAAGTTTCTGTCACAAGTTCTAGCAATGGAATGACTCAGTCATGATGTTGGCTGGGACCCAAGAGACATAACTAATAAAATGGTCAATAGTATTCTCATTCAAGCTGCAACAAGCTTGTGATGGTAAGCTTCATTTCAACCTTGTCCTTGACAATGATTGAGATTTTCAAGAGCAAGAGATGCCAGATAGGTTGCAAACCTTCATTGTTGGCCGCTCAAGCCGCTCATACATTGTGCAATTGAGGGCCAAGTCAGTCAGGGTTGTGAAGATGTCTGGTGGGAATTCTGGCTGAAGTCTGGGATCCCTTATAAGATCAATCCCACCTTCTGCTAACTTGTGCTTGACCTGTCACCAGATGAAAATATTACGAATGTCATGTAAAATGGAAAGACCTTGTTTGCAATTTAGATGCTTTCACAAGTCAATGCAAAATCTTACTGTCACACATGCCAGTCATTGCCTTTGCAATGAACACTATGTACAGGAGGACAAACGTGTGGAAGAGACATACCCAGACCAGAAGGTTAGTTTCATCATCTCGGAGATGATCAATGACTTTCCGACCTGTAATCATCTCTAATAGTACAACTCCGAACCCATACACATCGCTGGCCGGTGTCAGCTGTCGTGTTATGAAGTAATCTGGATCCAAGAACCTACTTTCCACACATGGAACACAGACAGGGATACACTTAGACTTGGCCGAAATAGGGACAATCCTTGCCAACCAACAATGGCTGATTCTGGCAAAGAAGAAGTAGCATCCAACTTCCACTGGAGGCTCCAGGCGCTCATGTTAACAACAGAAACCATGAAATCTGGGGCGGATTGCAATCAAGAACCAGAAGAACAAGTGTATGCACACAATTAACAGGAACACAAGTAATTTAAGAGCGGTCAATGGTTGGGTGCATGGAAAGCACCAAATGGGAAGCAAAAGTACCCGGCAGTACCAGCAGGTCGAGTGGAAATATGAGTATCAAAGGTACTTCCAACTTTAGAGATGCCAAAGTCAGCAAGCTTTGCCACCATATTCTCATCCAGAAGAATGTTGCTAGGTTTCACATCTCTATGAATGACAGGTGGATCCTGCCAACCCACAGCTCCCAATCAGTAAGGCAGGCTCCAGTAAAACAAAGGGGAACAGGGGTTGTGGGGAAAGGTAAATATGGCTGCAAGGGTTAAGGTCTTTCAGAAGCAAGACACCCAAGACACCAAAGGGACTGGGATTAGGGAATTCATCCAAAAGACTGACACAAACATGGATATTACATAACGGTGATTAAGATAGACAGCAGAATAGTTCACGTTATCATTTACCGCAAAGCAGTGAAGGTATTCCAAGCCTTGTGCAACCCCTAATGCAACTTCAATCCGCTTATACCAGGTCAGTGTTTTACTTGGCACCTCTCCTGCACCAGTTTAATCAGCAAAATCATCACTCACTACTGAACATCATTGACACTGTACATCACATAAATGTGATTGCAGAGAGACACTCCAGAGAAACATGTAAAGTAACCAGAAAATGTTATATTTCAGTTCTTGCCAAACCAAAACAAACACAAGAAGAATGAATAAGGTCACTCACAAAAGTATCAGACCATCACCTTCATTATAAATGGCAGTGACTAGCTGCCATTACTCCCCACTGACTTTATCACCTGAAGATATATGAAAAGAAGAGAACTCTTCAAGCAACAAAATGATACATAATGCAGAACACTCACTACACAACCTTTCAACACCAGAATCTACATGACAGAGTTGTCTATTACCAGCCAGATGAGTGTTGAGATTGCCATTCTTCATGAACTCATAGACTAGAATCTGTGAACACAACACATTTCTTATAGTTAGTGATCAGCTATTATGATAGGAAACAGGTTAGACATGGTGGAATGTCATGAGCAGGATATCCCATTCAATTTCCTGAATGTATATGTCCAACAAGTTAGCACAACTTGCACCCTACCATCTTGCATAAGCATGCACAAAGTAGCAAGAGAATTTCAAAGACATCTGGAGTTGGTAAAAATGAAATGCCTGCTGCCCATTGTCATCACAAAATCCCTCTAGTCGCACAAGATGTCGGTGATGTAAACGACTGAGCAGGGAAAGTTCGTTCCGAAACTCAGTGTGACCTTGTAAGCTTGAGGGAGAAGCTCTTTTTATAGCAATAAGTGTCCCATCCTCTAGGCAACCAGAATACACTTGGCCAAATCCACCTGAACCAATATGATAAAGCTTGTCAAATCCTCCTGTGGCTTTTGCAAGCTCTTGAATTGTGAACCGTCTGATGCTCTTTGGAACCTCCCAGTGATCTGTATCTTTTGCTCCTGCACTTAAAATCACAAATGAAGTCTTTTAAGGGCTCCCATAACCAATTGATTTGTAGGCCATTGGCAAGTTGTGCTTCCAGAAAGAATTGACCACTTTGCCACTATTGGAACTGCATCTCAATTGACTTCAGATTTGTATAAAACACTTGCAGACCTGTACTGTTATGATTTCTCTCGTTAAAGTAATCTGGCACACTGTTTCTTTTCTTCCACCATTTGTAGGAACCGAACAATGCTAATGCAACAAACACCACACTTGCAGCAGAACCCAAAATAGCACCAACCAATACACCAGTGTTTGAATGGCTTTCAGTTGGTAAACCTGCATCAACAGGTATGAGAAAAAGTGTTTGAATCTATGGATGGTTGTCCATGCAGAGAAAGGTTGCTTATATACTTAGAATCCAGATACAAGATTATAGCATGTCAAGAGCCTTATTCTAAGCAGCTTAACCATCATCATCAGTTTCCTGATGTTTCCAGACAGTTAATCTGGTAATGAGCTCTGTTGCATTACTTTGGAGTAACATTGTAGTAGCTTGAAAATAGACAGTATGTACTACTGGTTGAATAAAATAGTCAGCCCCAGATGCCACATTTCAACACTGCAGTATTGCAGAATGCAGAGACAAAACAGGCCATGGAGCTTCAAGAGCTGGCATAGCAATATGCGTGTCCTTATTCAAGCCAATGTTTGACAGGCTACTGACTGTTTTTCAACACTAAAGCCCAAATTCTGAGGTCCCAAGCAGAAAGACATAGTATCAACAAGCATGCTTGCAACATCATTTGCTTGGTGGCACAATTCCAACATAGAGGCAAGCATGTGTACTCACTTAGGTTGATCAGCTGGTAGAATCGGTTGCAAGTTGCTGTTACGCAGTAGATTGAATGTGAATTCACATTCTCTTGGAAACAATTGCCTTTCGAATATCTGCACACATGTCACAGCACATGCATCTGATTTTCCACACTTCAGGATTCTCTGGGACATATCCACATGGAGGCCATTCCATTGGCTTTCCAATAACAGTCTACCTCTTGGAATGCAAAATGTATCAAGATGCAATAACTTGTAGTGAAAAAGTAACCACTTACAATACTGAATTGTTCTGGCTTGGAGTAGGTCCTTTGAAGTAGTTGCAGGTGATTGATCTGATAAAGTGAGCTTCTTACTATTAGAATGACTTATGGGTTATGAGTTGCCTGGCACATGGCTCTATCAGATATCACCTTTCTGAAGAAAACTTGATGCAAGACAATAGAAAAGACAGACTATAGTACTTTCAAAGTAATGTAGAAGGCAGACTTGAGGATAAGAGTTTGCATTGTGGCCAAAAAAAGACACACCCAGTCTGAGCCTAAGACAGACAGAACTGAAGCAGAGAATATCATGCTCTTGAAGGCAAGGCTGTCAAGTTTCATAACATATGCAGCTGTACTGAGAAGTGAGATGGAAAATTGCAATAATGGCACTCACGTCACCCCTGAAGCTTGTTGGAGTATGAAATCTGGGAGATCTCCATAGAGCTCATTGTTCTGCAGCTCCCTACAGTTGGAAACCAAGCCTCCTTATGAGTGTTGAAAACCTTAACAAATGTTTGCCATGATGACTGCAACTACCTGACTAACAACTAGCTGTTTGACAGCTGCAGTTGGGACATTCTAGTGAGCTGAAACTAAAGAATTTGGAATAGCTTGAAACTTAAATGACCACATCAATTAGTTCAAGTAACATGGTCAACTAGGAGTTTAGAGCACAGGATGTGAATGGGAGCATACAAATCAGTTAAATGAGGCATCAGGTTTCTCCAAGTTTGAGGAATTACTCCTTCCAGATTATTGTTGTGCAGTAATCTGTGAGTACAGCAACAAAAACAACAGTAGATCTCGCAAGAATTGAGAAATCTCCATACATACAACTAAGAATGCCAGAAGGAGATTCAAAACTTTTCCTTGAAGTCAAGGCAAGACTTGCTGAGGACTGAAGAACCAGGAAGAAGAAAACAGGAGAAGGGTAGAAGTTGAAAGAAAGAGCAATAAAACTAGCAGTATGATGAAAATTTGTGGCAGTCTCTCACTTGTTCAGGGACCATCAACAGCAACAAAACCAAAAAGAGAAGGACATTTAGTCAGCAAATGAATGCTGCTAAAGAAATTATACATAGAAAGTTAGAGAAGAAACTCAGTTGTCTCCATCAATCTCTGGGGGCAAGAAAATGCAAAGAGTCTTATAAGGTGAATGAGAAACAGATGAAACAAGAACTCAAGAAGCTTGCCACATAATGGTTATCCAACTATGGTACCAAAATTCTAGTACATTCACATGTTGGGAACTTACAATTTCTTCAGGTTTTGCAGGGAACCGTATTCTTCAGGCAAACTCCCTGACATTACAGATGAATGGAAGTTTCTGTAAAAGACCACTTAAAATCATAAGTCGCCTTAAAAAGATATGTTCTGAGTCGAACACCTTGTACAATCTGGAAGATGATTTTGGTTCTTGAAGCATCAATATTGAAAAATGCAACTGCAAGAGCAAGTGCCTAGACTTAGTTCTTAATGATGTGTTCTTACATGTAGTGCAGTTTGGAGCAGTTGCCCAGCTCACGTGGCAGTGTGGAATTGAGATTGGTCCCCCAAATTGTCCTGCATTATGCCATACTCCAATACACAGTTATCAACTGAGGTTATAGACTATAGACCTCAGTAAGCAGATTCACAACTTGCAAGGTGCACCAGCAACTTGAAAAGTCATCAGAATTCATGTGGCTAGATACTTGATCTACTTATCTAATCTAAGAGATGCAGAGGTTATTGGACTAATGTTCCCAGGCATCTAGTACATAGTATTAGATCTGAGAACAATTGGTTGATGGAGCAGAGAATCTTACAATTCCAGCAACTCTGTTAGCAGTCCAAGCTCAGAGGATGGCAGTGGTCCCTGTAAATTGGAATTGTTACCCAGGTAA
This sequence comes from Sphagnum contortum, assembly GCA_963920785.1. Lineage (NCBI taxonomy): Eukaryota > Viridiplantae > Streptophyta > Sphagnopsida > Sphagnales > Sphagnaceae > Sphagnum > Sphagnum contortum. Next base: position 11,441,137 of record OY987279.1, on the reverse strand, counting down.
CTGCCAGAATCCAGAAGAATTTAGATCTCCATGAGTTGTCAGGCTTTCAAATGTCTAGAGATACACACAATTCAAACTCATGGAAAAGGGTTTCCATGTGGTCACATACAGAAATTGTAGTTTAGTCAAATTCCCAATTCCAGGAGGTATAGCTCCACTGATAGAGGTGTGGTCCAACTTCCTGCAAAATCATTCAACATCAGACATGCAGTTTGAGAGACCTGACACTCTCTCCAATCAGAGAATGTTCACCTATATGTACATGCCTTGGGAACCCTAGAATGTGTTTATGACCTTTCTGAGGTTGGTCCTCACAACTGAACTGAAGGGGCATACTCAACCAGAACAGCAGAGAAACAACAAGAGCCTCAGTACTATAAATACACAGCTGCAGATAAGACTAAGCAGCAAGAGTAAACAAACCAAGCAACATGTGATCAAATCAGACAAGCCAAGCTCTTCTTGAACTTACAGACTGGTTAGGTTAGTCAATTGGAACAGGATAGGTGGGAAAGGCCCCGTTAAAGGATTTGTAGACATTGATCTGCACGAAACCAACCAATTAATACATGCAAACAAATGAGCAGTAGCAGATGCAAGTCTCATTGTCCTCAACTATGGAATATTCCTATCATTATCATGCATTCTATTGACAGTACTAGAGGTGGTGGCAGCCACATTCTCTCTGCAAAGAATGTACATTCGGACTTGGTCTGTGAATTCATGGATTCTGGGAGAATCCCTTTGCATGTGAAACAGGAACGGAAGTGTGTTGAGATCCAAACAGTTATTAGCTCAGAATCTATGGTCAACCCAACATTAGGTATGGTACTTGTCCTTACAAGTTTGCAAGGTAGGTCAAATTGGCGAAGAAAGAGGGGATTGTGCCACTGATCCTATTATTGCTTAGATCAAGGAACTGCAGATAACTCAGTTCACCCAATTCTGGGGGCAGTGTGCCCTCGAGCCCCATGTTACTCATGTTCCTGACAATGCCAACAACAATCATTACATGGGTGAACTTAAGCAACTTGTTTAAACCTTCTAAAGAGCAAGTACCAGCCAAAACAAACATGATTGAAGTCCAGCATTTCAAATTTGGACCAAGAAAGCGGAGAAACTCAAAATTCAATCCCTTCCAAGAAGAAGAAGAAGAAGAAGAAGAAGGCTGCAATAATTTGCCTGTCATTCAATATGGACTTGGCAAATAGCAAATGCTGCACAGATGGGGTGACCAGGAAAGGTGCACAAATTCAAAGAAAGATGACATAGAAGGAGACAAATTCAAAGGAAAGATGCTTACAGTCCAATCACATGGCCATCTGGTGAGCAACTGACACCACTCCACCCAGTTCCAGCACATGGATCTAGACCCGACCAGTTCAGACTAACACCAAAAGCTCCTTCAATTGCAGTCAAAGCTTGCCCTGTTTCATCACAGACAACACATCCAGAGTTCTAATATTCAGTAGCTGGGCAAACAAGAGACTGAAAAATGCCAGGTTGTGCACTTCAGACAATCTTACATGGGTATTGTTGCATGATTATACATATGATGGACATGGTGTGCTTATTCTCTTTGTAACTCGCAACAGAAACGGAGATGTAGAAGAGATGTTAGTTTCTGTGTACAACAGTCAGTGCAGACTTCAGAGATGTTTAGGGTGTAACTGGAAACAGATTTGTTTAGGGTTCACAAGCTTCCTCTTCATAACTTCAGGAAACAGTTTCCTTCTGATTTGGCAAGTGTGGAATTCTGTACAAGGGTATTGTATTCTTGTGAAGGTGACAGTGTAGAGATGTCCTACTTACTGACTCAGGACTCACCTTCAGGAGTGGCGACGCAGAGAGACACCACAGCTGCACCAAGGAACACAAGTAACACCAATGCCGTTGCCTCCATTTCTTGTTGTTGACCAGCCAAAGTCTGCTCTGCTGCGTTACAAAGAAAAGACTAGTTCTCGCTACAGCTCGTAAATGAACACAGGAGGGCTGTGTACAACTCGAAGATTTTGACGTTCCTTTCTCAGATGCAAAGAGAAGCAGCGGGGCAACATAGTTGGAGCAGAGCCTCCCTCCTCATCAGTTCACCATCTCCAAAACCCTCATGAGTGAAACCTGCTCTTGCACGCAGGGTGTGCAAACAGGCAGTAGGTATCCTTATTAGAAGCATTTCACGCTTTGCGTTGGCTTCTTCCAGGACTTACGTCCGTTCTGAACCCCCGACCTACAACAATTCTCAGCAACAGCAAGCGGCCCATGGGTCTTCTTACCACTAGACAACGCACTCGTCGTCACTTTCCTCTTCACCCGTCAGCTAAATGATTCGACATTGTCGTCTCTGTGCTAGCCGATATAACAGCAGCAGCAGCATGATGATGCTATCTTGTAGTGGGTGGTTTCGGCTTCGAGACGAGACACATCAGGGAAGATCAGATTCGTTGAGATGAAGTCTGGAAGCTTTTTGCTGCAGACAGTTGCAGACTTAGTGCAAAGCAGCAGACGGCTACTGCATGCACCAAAACGAAGATAAGATAACAACAGATATGAAAGAGCTCAACATCAGCGAGAAAGAAGAGAAAGAAGCTACTGTCTGTCTACGGTCATGCTTGCTAGCTGAAGCTTCTTAGCTACAGGCAGGAAGAGGAAGGCTGCGGCTGTGCTGGGGGTAAAAAACTACAAAACAGAGTATGAAACTACACTACACTACACTACAACAGTGCTGCAGTGCGAGAAGTCTTGAGAAATTAAAAGCTCGTTTTGTTGCCTTTCACAAATCGCACAAGAAGACAAAATGGCAAGCAGCGACAAATTTGGCACCCAATTATTAAATTTTCTTCAAATGTTTCATTTCCTGGTTGCTGATCCGCGACAAATCCTCAAATATTATTATTATATTTGACATAATTGTTTGGGTTCCAATGCTTTTTATTACATACTACCGCAAATACATAGCCAGAAATGTGATGTCTTTCAGTCCTAGTCACTTTTCTTGGTCACAACATTTCAGTTAGATTGCAAAGGATGTGAGCATCCTTCATCTAGTTACTTCTCAACTTCTGCCCCTTAGGGACACAACCCCCCATTGTCGCAACTGCTACTTCCTAACTTCAGGCCATTCAGAACACACCCCATGATCGCAACTCTCACTTAATTAAGGTGGTCGGTTGTTGAGATGGAGAGATTTTGACAAATCTAGTTGGTCTCTTGCAAGCGGCAGTGATTGTGTTGTTGATTCCACACCAACTTTAGTTTCCTGCAGTGGAGAAGTAGGGTGGAGGAGCAAAATGTGTATCCTACTCCGCTTTGGCAATGCTCAGCAGAGAACTCTGCTGAACTCATCAGAAACACCATCCTTCCTTTCGCAGTTGCCTGCCCAGCTGCTTCATCGATGACACCAAAATTGTTGCCCCAAAACTCTAGCATGGGCCTCCCAGATTTTAGAGTCACCAAAATGAGTAAAGTCAGCCTGTCTTCACTATGTCTTTGGGCCTGCTTTCACCCCCCTATCCCCTCTTTCAGTGGTATCTGCAAAGTGAGAAAATTTTATTAAATCTCAGTATGAAATGCTGAAACTCAAACATTTAATGCACAAGGTTGGCGAGTAATTGCAGTAGTTGTACAGGTAGGAGCAGTGAAAATATATGTAGGAGCAGTGGAGGCGCTCAAGGAAAAGGAAAGACAGGATGAAACTTAGTTTACCACCACCAAAATTGTCGAAATAACTGAGACTAAGGTTATTATAGTTATAGAGAACCATCTTCTAAAATGCCTTGCACAATTCGTAAGCAAATCTTGTTGGAGGTTAATATGAGAATATTGAATCAAATTTGGCTATAGACCATATATGAAAGTTGAAGAAATCCTTTTTCTACTTTGGCTTACCTGCTGGAACATGTTGTAGAAATCTGGCAAATTTAGAAAATTGAAATCTGGCAAATGAAGGCCATGTTTTTCACAAAAAATCCTTTCAGTGTGTTGAAATCATATTGTTCAGGTCACAAAATGTGAAGATTTGCCAAAGAAAAAACTTGCACAAGCTATTTTCTTCCATCCATGAACATGGAGAGTGTAGAGTGAAGGTGCGTTAAATTACACCAAATGGGTAAATCATTCTCACTGCCCCATTAAGTTTTTTTTTTGCAATTTTGGTTCTGTGAAAGAACATTGCATTTTTATATATATGAGAGCCACTTTAGACAAAAGTCCAGGGATCAATTTGAAGCAAATTGAACCTTGAATTGCACCCTTTTGCATATTAAAAAAACATTATAAAAAATGTACAATGAGTGAGTCTAAAGGCTTTGGGTTCAATATCAAAAAATATGTGGTGGACATGTGAGAGGATTAAGTTAACTTTTGATATTTTTTATTTTTTTAAATTTTGTTTCATGGGTTTTTTTCTCTTTTTTTAAATTATTATTCTTACTACGCACAATGGATGATCATGTGCACAAAATATTAATAAAATATTAATGGCTCTTGTTTTTACTATGGCCATGCATTGAGTGATTGCATAATTGTGCACTGCAACAAGTAACTATTGGACAACATTGAGATATGATGAATGCTATGCTATTTTGCACGGAGTTTTTTTATGGATCCACAAGACCAGCCATATCAACTTTAAAATTCGTCAAAAATTGGGGAGTTGATGTATTTTGAACAATGTCCTCAATCCACAACATATTTTCCATTGTCACAAAAATTGAGCAACAAGGGTAGAAGAGGACCAATTTAGAACTCTTGACCAATAGGAATCCTCTATTTCATTGGACCATACTCTTTGAATCCTTGTCTAAAGTGGCCTTGAACGTAATGCCCTTGGCCCCAATGGAAAGGTTCTTTTATGTTCTCATACATTTTTCAATAATTCATCATTTTTTGTCCCAAATCTTTAAAAAAAATTCATTACCATTTATGTGGGTAATGGAAAAAGATTAAGTAGTTAGCCTCGAAAGAAGAAAACTATTAGATTGATTGGGCTCCACATTGTTACACATTATCAATCATGATGAAAAGATCTAAAAAATGGTTCTATTGAATAACATTTGCACATAATTCAAAGGATTCAATGGAATTCAAATTTCATTAGAATTATACTCAAATTCAAATTCAATTAAAAATAAAATGAAATGCAAATTAATGCAAGAAAATATTGAAATTTGTTTGTCATTTTCATCATTTATGATTATGATGTTAAAAAAGAACAACTTTGAAAAAACACAAATATATGAAAAGATAGTTTTCCATTCCATTCAAAGGAGCAAATGTGATAAATAAGAACCACATTCAACCCTTTTAGTGACCACTTAATCTAAAATTATTTTTGAAATATTGTAAGAAATAATTTAATTATATTATTATATTCAAAATTTTCATTTTTTTCATTTTCAAGAAGTTGTGATTGTGATTTGCTACTTAAAAAATACTTAAAATAATAAAACTTAATAACAACTTACAATTTTTTTGGATTTTTTGGATTTATTAAATTAATTTTTAATTATCAAAATATATAAATCATTATATTGAAACTAACATTGCATAAAAATTTTAAATTTTTATTTTTTTTTAAATGTTAGATACAAAATACTAAAGTGGTTATTGTTGCTTTTAATACATATTAGCATGAATGCATTGTCAAAACATATTCCAAACCAAAATTTATTTGAATAAGACCAAATTTATTGAACCTAAAGTGACCTCCCTTACACCAACTCAAACGTTACTATCATCATTAGTGCAATTTTCAGGTTTATCAATTTACTAATATAATGTGAGAAAGAAGTAAGAATAATCTATTTTATCATTTATTTTCCCCCTTTCTCACATTTTCAAAGCAAAGCTTAAATTTAATATTCAAAGATTTATTTAATTATTGAAGTACATTCCATAAATTCAAAACTTTTTCGTTAACCACATGGTTTAGTCTCCAAGATTTCAATATGTATTTAACAACTTTGTATGATCAAAAGGAATATACATATATATATTTGAACATATTTTAGGTGAAGTAGGATAATTTTAATTTTATAAAATATCAACTTTGCTTGTCAATGTACATACTCACTTTCCAACTCCATATTTTTTAATTATTTAACATATATCTTTCTTCAAATGTTATTTTTCTCATTTGTTTGGTGGTCACCCAAAATTGTTTAATGTGAGACCTCTCGCTTTAAACAAACAAGAAACTTTGTAATCTTTGTTGAAATGTTGTCAACTCTATCCATAAAAAAAACAAGTAAAATGAGACTTAAAAATGGTAGGAAAGTGTTGAATGGTTGAAAAGCAAGTTTCACATATAACATGACATGAAACTAACACTATATAATAAGATTATTAAAAAGTTTAAAATTTGACATATCTATATAATTATTATTTTTAATTACTCAAAAAATTCATTGACCAATTTGTGTATTTTTCAATAATATATTTTTAATGTTTTCACTCAATCTATGGAATTTTTTTAACAAGGGCTAAATTCACCATTTTTTTTCAATAATGTGGGTGGATTTGTCCTCAGATCAAATCAATTCAGAAGTCACATTTGGAACTTACAATAATATTTTGATAATTGAATTGAATGTAATTATCTTTTGCATATATTCTAAACATGGGGTTTTTTTTTCCCCCAATTTTGTGATGTAACCACATTGGGGATCACCCATAGGGTGAAATTAGCCAAATGTGGCTATAGGTTACGAAGAAAGTAAAAAAGTTGAATAATCCCGCTATGCTAGCCGACTTGTTGAAACCTATTGTCTAAATATTAGAATAGGTAAAACTTGGTAATATTTGTAACACTAGGAAATTTTGTTGCATAGAATAAATTAAATTATATTATATTGTAAGTGGTCACACTTAACTAATTATTCCTTCAATTTGATTGTCCATTTGATGGGTTCACATTCTCATTTCTTTCTCTAAATTGAAGAGATAGCTTAGATATGCCATAAGCATTTGGAGTTAATCCAAATCAAAGGAACTTTTCATGTAAGCTAGAAACTAAAAAAGAAAATCAAGTAATCAATATTGCTTGTGAAATCCATTTTGGTTAATGAAATTGCTCAAAGAAAGCTAGACATGGTGCAATTTGTTCATAATGACCTTGTTATTAAACTAGAATCCATGTGGATGGTAGTTGGAAGCCAAGACATCTTAGAAGAGTAATAATGCTCAAGGAACAAGGGTTTCCCAAAAGAAGTGCCCACCCAAGGTGGAGCCAAGGGTTTCATGATGCATTTTGAACTTTTTTAGACTTGACCCTATTGAGGAGGAAAATTTCCTCTTCATAACATGCCCTCTAAATATGTTTCGCACCGTTTGGAAGGTTAACCATTTTCAAAAGATGGGCAACTCCAAACATGGGGGGAAATTTTGGGTGGGTGGGAAATAAGCAAAAGCAATTTGCAAACTTAGTTGAAAGAGTTCATCAAACTATTAGAAATCCTCAAAGGCTAAATTGTTGTCTAGATCTTAAAACCTAGTTTAAAAGTGCACTTTGACTAAAAAGATATGACACAATTCATTTCAAGATAGGGAAAACCCTAAACAATAATTCATGAACTTGGTCAAGCTAAAAATTTCCACAAAATGAAAAATGACATCTAAATTAGGATGGAAGGATTTTAAAGCATCAATAATAAGATGATAAGACGCTTGTAAGGAAAGGGTTGTCAATTCATGCATTGCACAAGCATATATCCCCATGTTTGATGTGAAAGCTGAGCTTTAGTGGAAATATCTACAAGCTACGAACACATGTTGAAAATGAACTTTGTCTATGACCTTTACAATTTAAACTTGTTCACAAATGTTCATCTCATAGGATTTCCAATCCTCTACAAATTAATGTCATAAATTATTTTCCTTATGTCAAACTCCGCCAATAAAATCAACATTTTGCACATTTGCAAAAACTTCAAAGGATGTGCAGATTAAACATCATTATTCAAGTTTCAAATAGAAATATTTGAAATTCTTAAGTAAGAATGTATAATGAAAAATGTAAGGAGAATTGAATATTTCATTGAAGGAAAAAATGAAAACACTTAGTTTAAATACTCAACTTAACACATAGGGCAAAAAAAACAAAGATGATTAGGGAATTGTCTAGAATTAGAAATATTGCTTGAATGGTTAATAGTATTGTTTGGTAGGGCATGCATCAATAAAGCAAAGAATTGACTACATAGATTATGGACACATTCAACAATATAACATAAAAATTGAAAAATCGCAAGCATGAAGGTAGCATGGGAATGAAAATTCATACTCAAAGGGTATTGTAATACCTATCCTTGTTAGGCACTAATGATTTTTTTTGGAATTGTCAAAAAAACATTTAATTTGCTTACCATGTCCAAAACTTGCAAAAAAAACTTTCAACCATGTAAACACATCCTGTACTCCTATAATAAATCCTCAACTATAATAGTCACTTCTATGAGTTTGCATCAATATTGAGATATGGTAGTCACTTAGTACCCATCTTCAACTTCCTCCCTTGAACATCTTGCAATAGTATCCACAACAATTTCTAGTGCTTGTATCTAGATTCAAAAGCTAGTACATCATCCACCTCCACGTTTTTGGGTGTATGTTGGTAGAACTACTCTCCCACGGAAAACAAATCTGGTTTGTTGTGAACAAAATATCGTCTTTTTTCATATATAACACCCTATAAAAATTTGCAATAGACTACAACCTTCACCACTTTGGTTATTGCAATTGTTCTTACAATGTCATTACCTTCAATAGTAATGAGGTTTGTACCTCAATCATCATATACCTTTCCTCCTCACAACCAAGGTCTCCTTAATGCCATTGAATAAGTAAAAATCTAGCATATTATTTTCGATCACAATAAAAGGAACTCTTTATGGAATGTCATGAATCTTTGATCAACCCCATTGGTTTGGTCATTGTTTGATCAACCATTCGTAAGTTGTAGGGCATTGGAGTTATTGAATATATCATAATTTTGACAAAGAAAAATTCAACAAAATTAAAATTAAAAAATATTTTTAAAAAATTGGGGGAAAGTCTTCATACTACTGGAAAGTCCTTGATAAATGGGATTTCTTGAAAGTGATTTTGTAATTCCTTTGGTGGGAGATATTGAATTTTGAACTTGTAATTTTTATTATTTAAGATTGATTTAAATTTATTTTTCAAGTTCCACAATTAAGTTCTATTGTGAAGGTCATGTTCACATTTTGATTAGCAGCATAGGCCACACTACCTATATTTATATATATATATAAAGTAAAATAGTTTGCTTTCTTTTTTTTTCCTCATGTTGAAATCTCCCAAATGAAGGGGCCCATACCATGCTCTTGCAACTTTTCAAAACCCCTTGATGATTAAGGGTGCATCAAGGTGGTATGATAATGTTTCAACCTATGACACAAGAATTATTGAATGTTGAACAATGTTGTGAAAGAAAAATTCAACAAAATAAAATAAAATATGAATATTTTAAGAGAATAGGGACAAGAATTTGATATCCTTAGATTTAAGGTGGGGAGAGATATTGTTGAATTTTGAGTAACTTTTGTGACTAAAAATTTTAATTTAATTGAGTAAAGGGGTTTTAGTTAGCAACTTGTAGTGACTACTTGTAAACATATTTTATGAGGGGTAGGCTAGTAAAAGATGTGCTGCATTTCATTTCAACTGAATGAATGCAGGGAGGACTTTAAAGGGTCAGCATGGTGGAAAGAAAGTCAGTAGCCAAAACTATTTCATGGGGGTGAACTTTGAATTTCAGCTGGACAAGCTTTGTGGGTGCGACTATGAGGAGTTGCCATGGTGAAGGGTTGGTGAATGGGTAAGAAGAAAGAGTAGCTGGGCCACTTAAGTCACAAAAAACACACCAAAATGAGAAGAAGAGCCAGTCAAAGTCAAGTGAAAAAAATCCTGAAAAATCCTGCACAGCTAGCTTTCAGAGCCTTGCAGGAGACCTGGAACAGTCAAAATAAACAGAGTCAAACCCTAATTATTGACTGCTTGCTCCCTGTTTCTAATTGGCTAGATAGTTTGATTGGTCCAACTGAGGTTGCTATTACTAGTCTCCCACCTATTTAAAGTTCTCCCCTAAAGTTCAGCCAGTTCGGTCCTGACAACTGAACTGGATGAAAGAATGGCCCAGAAGCGGGATGACTTTACGGATTTCTTTAGGAACAAATCCCAGTTTCAGTTTTATGGGTGTGGTTGTGAAAAAGTAAGTTTAAAGTTACTCAAAACTTGGATGTGAGAAATATTGAGCATCCAGAGTCACATACTAAGCACCATTGGAGATGCTCTTACATAGGTACAACTATATAATAATAGGTAAGGAAGGGAAGAAGTAGGAGTTTAGAATGATAAATTACATGATAAGTTCATCATCCACTGAGTTTGTACCTGGTTTCCCATGGATAGTAAGTAGTGCATTGGTGGGTGTTGGGGGACATCTTATCCCAATGAACACCTTATCCCAATTCATTCTATTATCCTCCTCAAAAGGGGAAGGGGAAGAGGGTGGAGGACTGGGCTTCATGGGGTCATTCCAAACAATAGTCAGCAAAACACTAAAGATCTCTGGGTTCTTCTTCCCAAGAACTTTCTAAGAAGAGGAAAAAATGGCACCCAGCAGCTAACCCTGGTTAGGGGCTCAGGAGCCCTTCAACCTAGTCAAGTTGGCTCATCCATTTGAGTTTTTTCATTCATTTGGGCATTTGGGCATTCAATTCAGTGGATGTGCTTTGGTCCAGTCAAGGATAGTAGGCTCACAGTACCGGCCTACTAAATTGACGACGAAAGTTGAAAAACGCACTAGGGTTTTTTTTTTTTTTTTTTTTTTTCAAGGATTTTGTGATGTAACCAAGGTGGCCACCATCCAAGAAACTAATTTAGCCAATTATGGCTACATGCCAAATATGAAAGTAGAGAAAAACCAAGGATCCTTCTATATTCTTGCCTACAGACTGGAACTTATTGTAGAAATCTGGTGATTTGATTTTCTTTTCTTTTTGAAACTTGGCAATATAGTTGGACCATTTTTTTCATGAAAAATACTTTGCATTGGTCTAAATCACATTTAATTTGCTAATAAAAGAAACAATCAAAATGCAGCGAATGAAAAAAAATTCATAACCTCCACAAGACTGCCCATTAGTGTTTTTTTTCTTGGTGATTTATCGTCATTTCTTTATTTTCAAAAAAACCATGGCTACCAATACAAAGGGAAAAAAGGGTGCAATTTTTTTTTAAATTAATGCAAAGTAACAACAAGCTAATGGGATGGGCTAAAAGGTGTTCATTAATGGCATGGATTCACCAAGGTAAACCCTAAACCTAATTTCTTTCTTAACAAGATGCGACATGGAGAATGATTACATCTTGCTTGAATGCCACACTCAGTTATCGGATAGCTTGCTTGTGAAGACACCAATGCATTTTTCATTAGAATTTGTCATTGTTTATGTCAAGGAGTTCATTAGACCTCCTCACTTTGTTGTTTATATTCATCATTAACTAGATCTTACTTGTGAATAATGTTGCCTACTTGTGATGGTCTTCCATTTGCAAAAAAAATTACTTGTTTGTCACAATTTTCAAGGTTTACAATGCAAAATTTTGTATCATAAAAAAATAAATTATTTATTGGGTAACCTCCTTAATCTAGAAAAAAAGAATATATCATATTTATTATACAATGCATAGTTAGTATTTTATTAAAATTATATCATGAATTAAACATCTTATGTTTTCAAAGCTCATTGTTGTGTAGGTTTCAACTTTCAAATGATGTGTATTGTTAACAATGGGCGTTGCAAAGATCTTTCAAAATAACATGTGTGTTTCACATTGATGTTTTTTTACATGAATGCAATTGAAACCGATGGTGAATGAAACAATTTTTTTTTCATTATTCCCCTTTTTATTTTTTTTGTTTTGCATCATCATATCTAGACAAGTCTTGTGAATGAAGTTTATGTGCACTATGCAAGATAATTTGAAGTTTGTGCCATTACTATGTAATGGCAACGAAAGTACCATAAAAAAACGACGTTTTTTTTGTTTTGCAATTTGAATATTCTACATTGTCTCCTTTGTTGTTCTATGAAACGATCGTCGATGATGGGCATTGTAAAGATCTTCCATCATGATGGTTGCACCATGTAGCGTTTTTTACACAAATTCAATTGAATGTAGCTATGAAAAAAAAAAACATTTTTCTCATTTTCAAAGAAAAAGAAAAAATCGTCTTCAAATATGCAACCACATTGTAAATGATTTTGGTGTGCACTGTGCAATAGGTCAATTTGTGCAATCGCAAGGCACAAGATGCTTGTAAAGTTATAATTGTTGTTTTGCTTATGGCCATGCATGTACCTAGTAGATTTATGATGTGTAATTTGATGGTGAATCGTGTGTGTGACATTACAAATTATTGATTGACAAGTTTGGGGAGTTTGTGTGATGATCATTACAAATTCACAAAAATAAGAAAGAACCTAACAATGAGAACTTAGGCCCATCATGTTTTTTTTCTATTTGTCGCCCTCTATGATTCCTATTGAACATTGTTCATATAATGTTGATAGATTTGGATGAAAATTTTTAATCCTTCATGGAATTATTTTTTTAATGATGTGATGCACCATTGATGGTTTTCATTTGTCATTTTTTTTTGGGTGACATTTTCAATTTTTTTTTTTAAAAACATTATTTATTCTAAACCAACAATGGCCTTTCAATTTAGGTACAAAAATTTATTTCATTGGAAAGTGGTCAAATTGTTATTTTTATTATTTTTTAATGTTTGCTTGAAATGAAAATGTACATTTAGCATTAGGTGTAAGTGTTTTCTATGATTTGAAAATGAAGGAAATGTTTTTTCTACTAAATAGATTTCAAATTCTTGAAATTTATTAAAGAAAAAAATTATTTGGCAAAGATCACACATGAAATTGATTATTTTAAAGTCTTCTGATATTCCTTTGCAAAAATAAGTGTGTTAAATCCAATTTAAGCTTTATTGATCCAATGCACGTTTGATTTAATGTAGTTTGATAGGAAAGCTTTAACAACCAAATACCTTAAATCCATGAATAGCAATTGGACCTTTTTGTCAAGGAAACTAATTCCATAATAACTTGTTTTATAACCTCCCACATTTGTTTTTTATTTTATAATGTGAAATCTGAATGTGTATAAGAGCAACAATTGTTTGACCATTGTTATTCACTTGTTGAGCTTGAAATTGTAGTTTTAAACTTTGTTCAATTATAGGCTATCATAAAAGTTGTGTTGGTTATTTTTATCTTCTTTTATCACAATGCCACTACTACTCTTGCCCACTTACAAGATCAAATATTTATTTTCCTTTAGGAACCTTATTGTGGGTGGTCTTCTTCTCATTCTCACTTATGATGTAGCTTATTCATCTCATGGTCATATTCCATATTTTCCTCTTTCATTTTTGTTGTAATTATGATCCTTCAAATATAAAGCAAAGTGAAGATGTTATGTCCTTGAGTGAGTATTCCCACACCCCCAAAGAAAATTTTCTCATCCCATCTAGGGTAGGAGTCAAGAACTAAAACTATGATGCCATTAAAAAGTTCCAAGGCAAATGAGTTACAAAATTCCCATGAGCTTGAGTAGGTTATAGGGAAAATGGAAGTTTGTGCATTGTCAAATGTAAAATTTGTACTGAAGTAGAAAGAAAAGACAAATTACTTGTTCTTAAATGGGATTTTTTTGTAAGCATGTATGTCATAAAAATGTTGACAAGAATACAAGGTTTAATTTGAAAAAAAGGATGGGTATTACTGCAAAGTGTGTAAGGATGCTAAAAACCAAAATGTTTTTATTTTCCACAATTGAAAAACTATTGGTGCACAATTAGCACATGGGGTGGTAGGAAAGAAAACAAGGAAAGTTGTTCAAATTGCAATTATATTTCATTTTCTACAACAAGGTCAAACGATGTTGGAATATGAATCATTGTAGTTGTATGAATTCTTGGCAATGCCAAAACAACAATAAAAAACATTGGAGTGACAACTCAAGCTAATCTTACTAAAATTCATGCACCAAGCAATGATGAATGTAAACAATGCAACAATTCAAGTTACACCCTACATTGCTTTCAATTGACATGAAATATTTACAATTTAAAAAAAATCATGTTCTATGTCCATTGTTATGTGGTGGAAAACTAAGTAAGGATTCTCATTCTCATATATTTTGGGACTAATGGATTGTATCTTACTTTTGGTGGAATCTATGCACATTCTCATTAAGTTTGCACATATGAAGGATGTGTTTGTGTGTAATCTTGTGGTTGCTATCAATGTCTGCCAATTGATTTACACAACATGTGTTGTGAACATACTTTTAATTTTATGGGTTGTCAAGTTGTTATTTGAGTGAAGCATGTAAATGTGATAGATGCCTTATCTTAATTTTGGAGTTTAACATTTGGCCTTTGAAGCAAATGGCCACCAACATATATGGGCAATGCATCGAGATTTGGAGACCAAGATGCTTACCTTTGTTAATAAAGATGTATTTGTTGTTGTTGAATCATTAATGGAAAGCCATTGCAAAAATAAATCCTTGAAACTTTTCCATTGGCATTATTTTATTGTTGTCATTATGTGTTTTGTAAGATAAAGGTTGTAAAATGTTTAATTTGAAAACTATAACAAGATTTCCATGATTTTTGCTTTTCAATTTATTTAGTTTACTTTTATTTTTAATGCAATTCTATGGTTTTGCGAATGTTTTGGTGAAGGCTACATAAACTTTGATTTGAGATTTGAAAATAAGGTTTCCAACCCATGGTGTCATGGATGTTTTTGGGATTGTGTATCCTTAATACTTGTTGCAATTAATTGTAAGACGTCTGTCAAAAAACATCTTTAGGTGATTAAAACATCATTATGTTCTAGCAAAACTTAGTTGGTGGATGAAGTGAAGATCTTTGTGTCCAAGGTCCAATGTTAATGACCTTGATAGTCAAATAGGGCATGTTCAAGTCAATGATAAACCCACATGCAACAACATGCATGGCTCCACCTTTTTGAGATAAATCCTTTGATTAGAATGTGGCAATGGCAACATCTTGGGCATTTGTTTGCAACTTCCTTTAAGTATGTGAAATTGGTTTAATTAACCATGGTAGAGATAGTAGGCAATGTGTAAGATGTGAAGTATTTTTTTACGTTGTCTTTTATGAAGTGAAAATTTGCAACAAGCCCATTACCCATTTGCCACTTGTGTACATGTTTGCACAACAATTCATCATTTTGCAAAATTTCCCATATGCAAAATGCATTGAATTGTGAAAAAGAACACAACACAAATATTGTTATGATGGCTAAGCAATATGTTTTGTGCAAATGTTGGGCCTATTTTTGCAAAGGCAAAGAAACATTGGCTTCTACATTTAACTTTGTTAAATTCAATGGTTGTTTTATAAGTGAAACAATTTTCTTTCCATCATGTTGACATGTTCTACCCAATCTACATAGTCCAATGCTTATAATGTTTTTGTCTTTGCATATGTTTCTGAAGTTGTAAATGTGAGCTAACTTGGGTTGATTTTATAGATCACTTATATTGGAATGGTCAATTTTAGGGGCTCAATTATCCCATAAATGCTTGTGTTTGCTAGTGCATGTTCATATGTTCTTTGGGTTTTTAACTCAAATGTACTTACAATTGCATTGTGTGTGCAAAATGCTTTTCATAGCATTTACTCACATGCTCTAAACTCTACAATTTGAAACAAGTAGGTGTCAAATTTAGACAAAATGATTTCACATATCACCTTAAAAACTCCAAATGCAAAAAAAGATTGGACAAAAAATTGCAACTGAATTTCAAATGTAATTAGATTTTTTCACCTCTAAAGTTGGAGGAGGGGAAAGAAATTTCACTTTCAAGTTTGAAATGGCAGCCATGATGAGATAAAGAATTTACCAGTGAGTTTGAACAAAGCTCCAAACCTATCTTAGTTGTAATCAGTTCAGCATCCCATGCCCTTCAGCCAGTGTTTCTTTTCCTGGCCACTTTTCGCCAATTTTCGCCAATTTTCGACCTGAAAAATATGATTTCAACCTATGCAAAGGATATTTCATGAAAAAAATGACCCAAATTCACCATATTTTGAAGATTTTTTTAATTTTTAATTTTTCAAATTGCTAGATTTTTTTGATATGAAGTTATAGTAGATAGCCAAGAATATAGAAAGTTTCTGTGTCTTTCTACTTTCATATCTAGTACATAGCCAAATTTGGCTAAATTATTATTTTTGACTGATCACCACTTTGGCTTGTCACAAAATCCTTAAAAGAGAAACCCACCCTGCCGTCAGTTGTGGCCCCACTGACTACTTTGCAGAAATGGATCCAAAAAAAAAAGGGGGAAAGCACTCCATCTTTCCATAGAATCTACTATTTTGGGGAGCCTCCATAGTTTAAACTTTTTTTTTTTTTTTTTTTTTTGGGGTGATGGGCCAATCAAATTGGCTCATTGGAGCCCCAAAACAAAAAAAAGTTGGACTTGTGAGGCACCACTAACTAATTAGAATAAGTACCTTGGAGGAACACATTTGTTTCTATTTTGTCACTTAGGGTCCAAGGAGATGCTTCTATTGGGTAGTGCCCTTGATATTCCAAAAAAACATTTGGTGTTGGGCCAATCAATGTGGCTCCTTTCAAAATTAAAAATTACTCTTGTAACCTATATGACCGGCCGAAAGGAGGCCAAATTTACAAACATTCCTACTTTGGACTGACCAAAATTTGATTATTATTTTTTTATTTTTGATGGGTCAATCAAAGATGCAAATTTATATAAAATAAATAAATTTGGACTTTGGGGGTTCCCCACAACTTATTAATATGAATCACAATACATTATACTTATGAAATATGAAACCCTAAGCATCCTATTCCTCAATCCCACTAGCATGTGAATGTTGTGTGCCCTACGATAGTGGCTTCATGCAAGTAGGTTAGGGCATTCACACATTAGCAAAATAATGAAACACTCTAGAGAATAATACATGCATCTCATCAATACTTACCCATACATCAAAGAGCACCAAACCATCTCTAGCATTTGGGTAAGAATCTACAAAACATTGTTACAATTCCAAATAAGGGCATGAAACATTATTTTTCTCCAATTGCTTCAAGTCTTTCCAACCACCTCCTTGACCTTTGCTTATTTTTTTGCTCTTAGATTAAAGATCTTATTCATATTTGCGATTGGAATACTTCCAAAGGATTTCTTGGCAATGTGGTGTGATGACATTGGTTTCATGACTTTGTGCACCAAGTTTTCTTCCACAACTTGTCAAACTTACTAGAACACATGAGAGTTGATGAAGATATCCAACTATCAGTCTTCTCTTATGAAAAACTTCAAATCCTTATGCAAGATACAATTTAAAATTGTGCATCTTGGGAACAACTTTCTAGTCTTGTGCCTCCTAGAGTGGAATACAAAGTTATGAGCATCGGAAGCCCATAAACTATCCATAAGATTCTTGCATACTTGATGGAATATTGTGGTGTGATTTTTTGACCTTGGCAACTACATTTTGTATGAAATTTTTGGTTGGGAAGTTATGTTTGTCACATGTTTCAAAACATGGTCATTTTGATGAACTTCTATGTGGCTTGGCTATTTGAAACTTGTGATGATGCATAACTTTTGAATGGGCCTTTGGACATGGATTCCCTTTGAAGTTTGCATTTCATTTTGTTTATGAAAAGTCCCTTTAAGATTTTGGCATGATGGTTCATTGTGATTATGACCATGTACTTGAAGTTCCCTCTTCAACCAAACATTAGGAGGTGGTGTAAGCAATGAAAGTTCTCAAAGGAAATTTGAAGCCAATAAGATGGTAAAGTTATTCATAAAGTCCCGTGGTTAGGGCGTGTGTTCAGCCAATTTGATCTCGATAGAGCACAAAATCAATAATAGGGGCTGAATTTTTTACAAACGAAATTAATAGGGAGCAAAACTAGATTTTGCATTGATTTTGGTGCAAAAATTAATTTCATTCCCTATATTTCTTTTTTCCAAAGCGCTTGCACTAATGCTACTACATTTTCACTACTCTAATATATATTATTCCTATAATTATGCTCAAACCAAGTGCATCTAATATTGAGTTTTAACCTTTCATGCTTTAACTTAAGAAAGTTTCATTATTTTACATATAACAATGTGTAAGGGTTAAAAGAAGGGTTAGGGGATGAAAGAAGGGCCATAAGTGGGATGACTTTGCGGATTTCTTTATTATAAGCTTGGATGGATTATGTGTTAGGAAAATGGTTATTTGTTTTAATCATCATTAGGAAACACAAGGATTAAGTAGTTGACATATTGTTAGTAGTCAAAAAATGGACAAGTGGTCAATAATGCATATTATTAGTGATTAAGCTTGCAAGTCCTTGATGGACAAGTTCAAAGGATAAATTATTAAGGTTTTTCTCCATTAAGCTATTATGATCATATCCACACACAATAATGGTAATCATAGCAACCTAATGGAAACCCATTGAGGTGGGCCCTATTACACAATTTGCTTTCCATTGCATAATTACAATAGGCTGAATAATAATAATTAATGCATCTTAATAGATTGATAGTCTAACTATTTTTTAGATATCTTTTAGTTACACATGGGTTCCAATTGAAAATTGGTGACAAATATCACCTTATGGGGATGCTCAATTTGATTCATAACTCTCACAACTCTTGCATTTGATCAATATGAAACAAAGAAAGTTTTGAGATGACTATGATCTTAGTTAAGTGGGAAAATGTAATGGAAAAAGGTTGTTATGATCGATTTTATCATAACAACCTTAGTGGAAAGATGTCCTTAGTTATACAAATGTGCAAGTCTTTAGTCATATCTAGGTTTTCAAAAACACTTCCTTTTTCCCTTTTTAATTTTTCCTTTTCCTCAAAATTTTAGAATCCTTTATTTTTCATTGCTTCCAATTAGATTGGGAGTTGAACATTCATGGGGGTTTAGGTAGAAAATGGGGAGATGGATTCAAATTTTTGTTTGAATTTACATAATAAAATTTTCACATAATGATTTTCATCGATAGGAAATATTGCATCTATATTATTCATTTTACAACCAATCTCATTATTCATACATAATAAATAACCTTATTTTTAAAAAATCCAATTTGTTTTTCATTCATCATATGCCACACATAATTGGTAATCAATAAGATGGTTGATAAGTGGTTGTTCATGAAGAGTAGTGATTGAATGGGTTCATTCATGGTCAAATGATTACAACTTTGGATTTTTTCCCCAAAGATAGGCAACCAATTTTGGTTAATGAAAAAAACAAAAATATGGATGCATATCTAAGTTGGTTTAAACTAAAAGTTTTAATATGATGAATACTTAATGGGAATGTTGAAATACAAGCCTAATTTTAAAAAATTCATGATTGTAGGCACAAGTAACAATGCAAACCATTGCCATAGGCTCAAGAAAATTTAAGATGTACCATTCATGACAAAAAGGAAGCAATCCTTATGAAAGTCCTACATTTTGATCCCAATCACTATCAAAGAGTCAAAATTTGTCAAATATTTTATAGATCAATAATTTAGACCACCACATATTTTTTAACCATCAATAACATTCAGTTTGTGTGCACATGCATGGTGAAACAAAAAAGGAGTATAGAAAATGGTGACATTGTCACACATTTTTTGTACACCTTAAAAATATTGAAACCATAACACTTGATCGCATTTAGCAATAATTGGATTTTTTGAATTATTAATTTTGATAAATCAATGCCAACCAAGCCAAAATTTTGAATACATTGAATTAACATTATTGAGACTTCTAGAATCTAAAAAAATGAGTTAGAAAAAGGCTTTTGTGACTTACATTGATGCATGTATGATTTTTGTTGCTTTATTATCAAACAACATCATTATATATTCCAACCCTACAAATAATTTCATTTTTGTTTAACAAAACAAACATTCAATATGGTCATGAAACTTCAAATGGTGATTAATAGTGCTCACAAATGGTGTGCATGATGCACATATCACAAAATTCAATGACAATTATTTTCAAGTGTAAAACATTATGACAAAACTGCTTCCTTGAAGCTTGTGGTGCTAAATTTGTTGTGTTTAACAAATTTGTGATGATGCTTTGCATTATCCTTTCCTATTCACATTGGAAATATAGGCATCATTAAATGATTTGGAGAACATTAAATTCTCCACATTAAATGATGCAAAGGTATTATCATCAAGGTTGCATGTTTTAAAAATCATGTTAAGTAAATAAAAAAGTTGACCATCCTAACCTAACTCAACCACTATCTCTTGCAATGGGATGTTTTTAGCATTTTTTTCCTTTTAGAAGAAGATTAAAAAAATAAAAAATAAAGGGATTCATTAGCACATTTCCACAAAACTTGAATTTTTTAAAAGTTTCTCAAAATGAAGTGAAATTGAAAATATGACTAGTTTTTTTTACAACTTTCCACAAGATGTACCAAAGCCTATCAACCTCCTCATTTAAAAAATATATAATGTCAATAGCACTTTTTTCTTTCAAATTTCAATGTCAAATAAATGAAAAGTTCTTACAATAAAAAATGAAGGGAGCGTCACCGTTGTAAATCCCCATTTAGCTATCAAAAGGGAATCGCATTGGTATGAGTTCCCTTAAACAACAATGGGAGATTAGGGCCCATGCCAACATGATTCCTTTGTGCATTTTGACCAAATTTCAAAAAGCCTGTAACTTTATCTAAATTAGGTGTAATCGCACCTATGATCACTTTTTCTTACATAGTGTGACATGTGCTTTCAATGGTGTATCAAGCCACAAATTTTAATAAATTTTATAATATGTTTGATGCAACAAGAAAATTTTATTAATTTTCATTTTTTTAAATGAAAATTTGAAAAATAAGAATGAAAAAACTCATGCTAGCATGAACAATCATTTAAAAATGGGAAGGGTTGACTCATGCTAATGTGAATCCCTTGTGCTTTAAACCAAACTTCAAAAGCCCATGACTTTTTCAAAATGAAGTGAAATTGCATATCTGACCATTTTTTTCTTACATTTTATAATGTGTGTTTTCTTTTGATTTATTGAGTTCCCAATATTGAATGTGCTTGATGTTATCATTTTCAACATTCATTTTCTTCATTTAATGAATTTGCCAAAATGATATGTAAAAGATGAAACAAATTATATTATCTAATTGACCTTGCAATTAGTGCAATGAAAAAAAAGTCACATAATTTGAATCATAGAGTCATGTGAAAAATGTACAATTTGACCATCATTTTGAAACATGAAACTATAACAACTCCAATAACTATAGAGGCCTCATTACATCATAAAGTTAGAACATGCTTTGAAAGTCTTCATGATTGAACTGAAAATAATTCTTTACTTTGAAATAAAGAAATTTAAACCAATATCCTTTTCAACTCACATGGAATCAACAATTTATGATCACTCTTGTGAACATAAAGTTTTCCTTTGAAAGGAACCTTGTGCATTATCCCTCATGATGGCTCCACGCTATAAATTTTTTAAATTACAATCATTGGAATTAGTGTTTTCATTTACACTTGCAATGTTTTCTAATATGACCCATAATGCTTAGGTCATGGTCATAATGAATAAATGTGTTAAAATACATGAGGGCAATGCCATGATATTTGTAATATTTTATTTCAGATTTAATTATAACTATAATTACATTTTTGTAATATAATTATCATTTTTTATTAAGTAAAAAATAAATAACAACAAAATGAAGAATTGCACAAGATGAAAATGAAATTAGATATTTAAAAATATTTGAAATGAATGAAGTATTAAACCATTTTTTTTATCGTAAGTCACTTTCTTTTAAATGCTTTAAGTTATATGGTTGTAATGAATCCCCAAGTACTTGTATGGTCTTAAAGTTTGAAGGATCATGATGCAACACTCAACTAAATCTTTCACCCAAAGTTATGACAAGGAGATTAACCATATCCACACTTTTGTCTAGTGCTCACATTAACTATTGTTCATATTGTGTTCCATGAAGATTTGTTCATATTATCAATTTTTACCATTGTTTAAGAATCACCTTCACTTGTACATTGCATTGAATTAGCTAAAGGTGAAAATATATTTAGTAATTACACACAATGTTCATGGTCTTCTAGTATTAATTAGTCCTAGATAATGTTTTTGAAACCAAATACATGGTCAATACACAAAGATGTGTAAATTAATATGGATTTGCAAGTATTACATTGGGCATTTGGAAATGAAATATGTTAATCTTCAAACTCCCTTTACAACCAAACTTCAAAACTTAAGATTCATCATTAGTATTGATATGTCATCAAATAGATCCTAGGCCACATAGAGTTAAAACAACATGTTTTTCAATGGTAGAATGTCACCAAATTCCTTTCATGAAATGGGTTTAGCAACCATTATGTACAAAATTTGAAGGTAATTTGGAGGCAAAATTGCCCAATGATTAAGGTTATAAAGGTCATTATCCTTCGTGCTCACCCACCCATTATGTTTCTAGAAAATAATGGTTGAGTGTGGTTTTATGTTTATAATGGCACCCACTCAATCAATATTTTTTGGTCTTCCTCCCTACCCACTAAACTTCAATAGTAGTGCCCATTATTTTGGATTTTGAATCCATGGTTACTACTAATGTCACATTCTTATGTTGGTAGGTGTTCAAACTAATTAGAGTCATAGGTAGGTGGTAGTCCATTGAGATGTGGTGGAAGGAATAGAAATGACATGTGAACAATTTAGAATTAAATTTTCATTAATTTCTTAGTGGGCACATTCCAAAAAATTGTGGATGGGTGGGCCACATGGAAATTAACACTCAAAGAACAACCTTGCACATCACCAAACTCACTATGTATTATAACATAATGTTTTGTGTATAATGACCAATACAAGTGTTTTAAAATGTAATTTATATTACCAATTGAGGTACCCAATTGCCACCAAGGCCACTTTTTCAAAAATTTTAAAAACCGTTGAATCTCCTAAACTACCAAACATCAATTTCCCCTAACATTTGATGTACATTCAAAGTGGGATTTTAGAAAATACCTTGAAGGCCACAATTACCTATTACTAGCACTAAAATTGCATTATTCAATGAATTTTATTCATAGTTTTTATATCAAATATTCAAATTGTGGTTTCCATTAATGTTGTGTGATATTTTAAAGTATTTAAAATAACATTTGATTTTGGGTATTTGACTTTTTATTTTCAAAAACTTAGTTGAATATGGTTTCTTGAAAAAATTCATTATAAAAAACTAGCTAGGTCCAAATATCACATATTTTGCAATTTTAAATATTAGTTGGGTCAAGGATTTGGTAGCTTTGGAAAATGATATTCTTTGTTGGTATTTTTTAGAAAAAACTAGCAAGTAGACGATGTGATTCCTAGCCAAAGAACCTTTAAACAATGCATTAAATTATGTGGAGAAAGATAAATTCATCAATAGTGAAATATCCAAGTACGTGGAATTTGAAATGCAAAGCATTGTGAAAGATGAAACTTATGCATGTGTTATGGGCCTTCATGTGAACTATTGGGAGGATGTCTTGGTGCATTTGTTAAAACCTTTAATGCCTTGAAGTGCAATGTTTTTGAAGGGCTTTTGGCTTTTAAGCAATTGGAGGTCCAATCATGCTAATGTTTATTTGCCCAACACATTTGACATCATTGATGTAAAAGAGCAAAAAGTTCTTTTTTATTGTGCGCTAAAAAACATGAGGCCTTCTTTAATGATAGTAATGTACACAAACTTTAGAGACCTTAATGTAAGATTTTTTGTTCTTGTGAGGCTACATGATCCAAAGCTTGTTCACGTGTGGACCAAAAAAAAAAAAAAAAAAAAAAAACGATATCATGAAGGATGAGAATGATTTAGAATGTTCAAGGTTCCACAATGGGTGCTAGTGAAAAAAACCAACAAACTTGGATGAAATATAATTGTATGAAGATTGTTTGTAGGCTAATGGAAACACAATTTAATATATCTAGAACAATGGTTAGACATTTCAATAGTTTTTAAATTCTTGTTTCTTATATTAAAAAATACAAAAACAAATCAAAATAATATTAATGTTATTTATGTTAATCAAGTTAAGGTGAATCTTGATGCAAAAAATGCATCGAATAATGTAAAAACTATGGTTATAACCAAAAAAAATGTCAACTAGTCATTTCATTAAAAACAAATTCAAAATTAACATTTCTACTTTTTATGCATGACCATCTGCAATATCACGATTATCCATATTGAAAAAATAAATTACTTGGTCACCACCAAATGTTGTATTTTTTTAATAAGGTATAGTTAAAAACACTATTATAATGCATTGAATTATATTGATAATATTTAACAAAAAATATTTGTTAATATAGCCATTTAAACAAAATTGATACATTCATTATGCCAAAAGGTGGCATCCATGATTTGGACATTTTTGTCACTATGATTAAATTTTAATCATGTAATCATGTATTTAGTCATATAACACAACTTAGTTATGATTATGATTACATGATTAGGTCATGTCATGAAGCTTATAACTACATGATTAAGGCATGTGATTTGACTTCAAAACCATGTTAAATCAAATGACAAAATGTATTGGACACATCAAAGAATTGATTAAATTTTATATCAAAAGATTTTCTTAATTAAGTGCATGCATTTAAGAGAAATATGTTCATAATTATCATTTAAAATTTGTAAATATTATTTAAAGATTTCCAATGATTTTTAAAAAAAAATTATCGTCAACTAATTGTTCATGATTTTAAATATTCTAAAATTTATACATGAATCACAAAATAAACTTAACCGAACATGATGTCATTGAATCTATTTTTCTTGGAACCAACATTAAAGTACATTCACATTAGGTTATACTTAAGTTTGGCTTTAGTTAACCTAATTTTTGCTAAGTTTGATCTTTAGGTTTAATTTTACATTTAACCTAAGTTAACCTTTATATTAACTAGGTTCAATGCAATAGATTAGTTTGTAAACTTAGTTTTTAGGTTTAGTTTAAATTTAGCTTAGGTTTAACTTTTAATTTTAATTTAGGTTGAACTTTTAGGTTTAATTTTTAATTAATTTAACCTTTAAGTTTAGCTTAGGTTTAGATTTAAAATTTAACTAAAGTTTAATCTAGTTTAGCCTTAAATTATAACCTTAGATTATATCACTATGCCAAAATTTGGAAAATATGACTATAGATATGATTACATTTGTAATCATAAAGGACATATATGATTACCATGATTATAATGCATACAAACTCATTGCAAAGGCCATTAGTCATAATCATAATGGCTTGTGTATTTTGCAACTACAAAGTGATATATATATATACACACACACACACATATAATTTTAATATTTTAAATTTTTTATTATAATAATAGTATTATATAATAAAATAACTAAGAAAATTTTGAAAATTTTAATTATTTAATTCAGATTATATTATTTAGTTTTTACGAAAATTGGAAGTTTCAAGAAGATTCAACCCTATCTACTTAGTTAAATAAAAAACTAGCACCTACCCACACAATAGTAGGTAAGCCAATAGGTAGGAAAGGGAAAATGTAAATAGAATGAAGCTAAAAAAAGTTTCATTTACTTTGCAATTTCCATTTAATGGGTCAAACATTTCTTCATTGATTCCAAATTGGCATATACATTTCAACATGAGAGCTCAAGCAAAGACATGTTCCAAATTGGCATATGCATTTCAACATGATAGCTCAAGCAAAGATATGTTCCAAATTGGCATATGCATTTCAACATGATAGCTCAACCAAAGACACGTTTTTTATATAATTTGTGAGATGAGATTCAAAAACAAAACATACGGGTTAAACTTTTTACCTACACTTTAGTTTTAAATGGAAATGTAACTAAATCATTTCCAAAAGCCAACTTTAATAAGTAATATCTTTCTCACATTATGTTCAAATGAAACGATTTAAACTTCAGGTTTTCCAAAATCTACACAAATAAATTTATTAAAACTATTTAAATAATATTTTAATTAAAGAAAATTGCATGTAAATTTTGCATTTCAATACATTTCAACAACGATGTCTTGAAAACATTTTCTTTCTTTAACATCATTATTTCATATTTTGTCTGAATGAAAGAAAATTTAAAATACGTGATATTTTTTGTATTACATAGTGCATTTTAAGTATGAAATCTCATACGAATAGTTCATAAAATATGATGTATCAATACACAATAACGTTATTATCAAAACCATTCAATGTTATATAATGTATTTAAAAAATACAATACATATGGGTTGTTAAATACATCCACGTTAATTTTTATATTATAATTGAGTTTGATTATATAATTATAAAATATATAATCATTTTAATATATGAATATTTAAAGAAATGAAAAAATTATAAATAATAAATAATAAATATATTATATTCATTTAATTCACAATTATTTTATGAAGATAGTGTGTAATAAATATATATAGTAATATATTATATATCTTATATGAAAAAAATATTGGATCAAGAAAATTATATTTTCATGGATGAATATTTTGTTTTAAATTTTTATGACATCAAACCCATAATAAAATATTATTTAGTTTAAAACTTTATATGTATACATAGTTTTAAATGATACATATCTTATATCTTATATCTTATATACATATGATACATGATATAATATTTATTACATATTTTTATGTTGAAAAAATTGGATTTTGATTTTGTTTTGTTGTAAACATCTTTTAGCATTTTATTAAAGAAAGAAAAAACAAAAATCTGACTTATTTTTCATAACTAGAATACAATTTTACTTAAATAATATATAATTTGGATTTAAAACTGATAATATTTATACATAAACTAACAGTAAATTATATCATTAATTGATATATTAAATACATTGACATAAAATTATATAAACATCTTTTACATTATTTTCATTATTTAAAAATTAGGAAGATTCTATTATTACAAATAATATTTTAATTAAGAATACAAACTTTTAAAGTATTATTTATTTATTCAATACATTTATTTATTTAATATAATCCAAAATATAGTAAAATATGTTACAAATTAGTAGTTAAGTTACATAATTACAAATAGTATGCTAGTTGATAATTAAAATATTAAAAATGAAAACATTAATAGTATTCCAATGAATTAATATTAAATATTAATAAATTTTTATTTTGAAAATTAAAATTTATTTATTTATTTGGAATTTTCTTGCAGTTTATTTGGTTTCAAAATAATGGAAGATGTTGATTAATTATAAAACAATTTATATGATAAAGTAAAGATAAAAATAATTCACAAATGGAATAATTGCATTGAAAAAACATGTGTATGTAGACGATTATGTTATTGCCAATAAGTTTGAGGAAGAAATGGGTAGTCCTTTGAGAAGGAAAAAGGGAAAACAACTAGCACAAAAAAGACCTAATAAATCTATTAATTTATCTTTAATTTTTTTATTATTATCAATGAACCTTTCAAAAAATATGATGTGCAGTAGAAACAAAATTTGAAAGATTTGGGGCTTTTAATTGTTAAAAATCATTTGCCCTTGCAATTTGTTGAAAGTGTTTGGTTAAAGTGTTTTGATATGCATTTGTGTTCAAGGGTTGTTTTTCCTTTTAAAATATAGTTCTCACAAGAAATGCTACCTAGTTTAGTGGAAAATACAAAACAATTAAACATGTTTTATTAGCTAACTGGTAAAATGTCAATATGCATATCCAAGTTTTGACCTATGGATGTTTAAAGGTGGACATGACATCTTTGCATTGGTGATTAATTTTTTGGGCATTGATTGGCAACCAAAGCATGCTACTCTTGGGTTTTTTTGTGCAATGGATACTTTTGGCCAAAACTTTGATTGATTTGTTGGAGAAATATAATTTGAGAAATTTTTTTGTTGCATATGTGAAGGATGAGAGATCCAATTTAAATACTATTACTATAACTCTAAAATCAATTGTAAGTTGTGAGGTATTGGATTTGAAGGAAAACTTTCAAGGAACTTGTTTTGGGCATGCATTTTCTAAAGCATGTTAGTATCTTACAACAAATGAAAAAAATGTTTAAAGACTTGAAATATGTTTTTACCAAGGTTGCACAAGGAGATTTGTAGAAATGATGTCACTTGGCCCAACAAATCAAGAAAAAAAAGTTATCATTTATCAAAGTTATGATCGAGGAAAGGTCATTGTTGAAGGTTATTATACAAAGTTTGTATATCCCGTGCTTTTCAAATGTTATGAACATTTACACCATTGGGTGAATTTGAAAATGATTTTGTTAATGAGGGATTTGATGAAAATTGTAGTTTGGATATTTTTGAAATAATGATAAGCATCAATGAACTAGCAAGGAAGCTTGTGAATAAAAAGCTATTGATTTTGAAGTGATATTAAGTTGATGTCAAAAACATCAAATGTCTTCTTTTCTTATGGGGTGTTAGAAACATGAGACCATGTTTTCTTCAGTTAGATTCCTTGGTCATTAAATTTATGGGATTGTTGGATCGCAAATTGAAATGTTTTTTTTTGGTTTTTGGGGCTAGTTAGAATACTTACTAATTTATTGAAACATTCTTTTTGTAATAAAATAACACAAATAAATTAAATTTTTATGAGTAAAAATTGGCCAATTGATCTAGGAAAGTTGCAAGTTTGGCCCTTCTAACTTGGTAAAGTTAATTGAGATTTGTGCAGATTTGAAAGAGGAATTGAAAAAGTTTGAAGGAATTTTTAAAAAGGGATGAAGTTGTGAAGATGTGAATTTTAGATGGAAAAACGTTGTTTCAAACTAACTTTATACATTTTGATTGTTTTAAAATGTCAAAAAAAAAATTCATTTTCAATAGATGAAAATTTGGTAGCTAGGTTGTGAAAACCATCTCTGATGTTGCATTTGTGAGAACAACTATGTTTGAAAAAACTGATTAAATATGAAAAGATTGGCCAATTCTCAACACCCTACTAATTTTAACTTTCACAAGGGGTCTTTGTGGTTCTTCCTCAGGCCAAGGTGGACTGGCACATGTGTAGTGTCGGGTAAAGGCCCTTGGAAGGATGAGAGCATCAACCGAAATTGGGGCCTCCCTCTGCTACCACCTCGGGCAGGGCAGGCCCTTTATTTCAGTAATGCCCTCATTCTACGGCTTTACCCTACACTTACTGAGCATGGGTAGTCGGTTTCGTGCACGGCAATGGGACCAGCTTCGGCACATGCTCGCACGCTCGCTCTCAGCTATGGCCACTCGCTAGCTATGGTTTGCAGTTTGCACTGTGCCCCCTTCTCATAAGTAATTGATTTTGTTGGTTTCTTGTTGCGACTTCTTCAAGAACTGATTAGGATTGTGTTGTTGCTACCTGGTCTGTTTTAGTAGTTGTTGTCACAAGGGTTAGATGTTGTTGGTAAGTGGCTTTTAAGAAAAATTTTAATTTTTTTTCTGGCGTTGTTGTCGGTGTTTTCCTTTTTGAAGGGTGCTTTTTTTTGGCCTTCCTGAACAGTGCATGCCGCGACGCTTCACGTGCCTTTCTGCGAATCTCCGCTCCTCCTGCGTTTTACTTTTCTTGCGCAGAGTCCTTTTGAAGCTCTAGATTGGTTGACATTGTCGAGCTACAGGGACGGACGGAGGGTTTGTGCGTGCGTGCGTACGTGTTTGTGTGTGTGTGTGTGTTTTTTTGCAGTAGTGAAAGTATCATGGCCGAACACTTGACGGATGAGCAGATCGGGGAGTTCAAGGAAGCTTTCAGCTTATTCGACAAGGATGGCGATGGTATACAGTATACTATGTTAATGCTGGCTTTTACGTTTTCTTGTAAACCAATGTTGTGAATCCCTTACCGTGTCGGTTCTTCTGCTGCCGCCGACGTTTGTAGGAGAATCATCGGAGGTGGTCGGATGTCGGTAACGCGTGTTTCTGTTTGTTCGCAGGCAGCATCACGATCCAGGAGCTTGGGACGGTGATGCGTTCCTTAGGACAAAACCCGACCGAAGTCGAACTCAAGGATATGATCCGTGAAGTCGACGTTGACGGAAATGGAACGATCGATTTCTCGGAGTTTCTGAATCTGATGGCACGGAAAATGAAGGTGCGTTTGTGGTCGTGATGTGTAAGCATTTTGAGAGTTTGTTATAGAGTGAGTGTTTCCAGAGCAATCTAATTTCCCGAAATTTGGGAAGTCCAGTATCTTTCCTGGAACGTAAGAAGATTCCACTGAGTAATCTGGGCTGATATTGACGAGTTCCAGGCTACTCTGCTAAGGTACTGCAGGACACAGATTCTGACGAGGAGTTAAAAGAGGCTTTCAAGGTCTTTGACAAGGATCAGAATGGCTTCATCTCTGCTGCTGAGGTATGTATGTGCCATTGTTGCCCCTTTAATTTACAGTCTTATGTTGAAGTGATTATTTCCAAGGTGTTCAGGCCATGGTTTTGCTTGTATCCTCCAATTATCAGACCCCTGGAAATTATGTAGAGGTACATGATTACTGGAAAGCCCAAATAGAAATTTCTTGGAAAATGGTTGAGATGGCTTTTTGGTCAAGGGAGAATCTGCCTGTAGCATGGAACTGTCTTCATGATTTTCAGATTTCCCTTGAATTTTGAAGATTTGCATGCTTCACTAGCCTGTTTTGGTCCTTGCTCAGGAGTGTGTAAGTTCTTTGTCTGGTGTTACTGAGTAAGCATGGGGACTCTGGATTACAGTTGCGGCATGTGATGATAAATCTTGGGGAGAAGCTCACAGATGAGGAAGTTAACCAGATGATTCAGGAAGCTGACATAAATGGTGATGGTCAAGTTGACTATGAGGAATTTGTAAAAATGATGATGGCCAAGTAGTGTGGAAAATGGTGGTATCTTTTCTCTCCTCAACCTTCTGAGCAGATTTTTGGGGCAGCAATGTGCTGGTGTCACAGACATGCCTGGTTCACATTTTCCTACAGCAATATGGCAGTTGTTGATGTCTTACAGTCAGATGGCTGTGCCTTTTGCATGTGATGTTGGCAGTTCATGGTTGGTGGACCCAGGTAGGTGCTTTTCTGACTACTTTATCAGTGGCTGGTGAATGACAGTGAGTTTCTGCATTGCAGATCACCTTGTGCATTCCTGTGGATCTATTTTTGTCCAGTCTCCATGCCTTTCTTGAGAGGATATGTTTTCCTTTTTGCACTGTGCCATTCTAGATGCTTATGATGAGTTAATTCCATCTCACCTGCAACTGATTTTTGTGACATCTGCTTGGCATGTGGTTTATGTGGCTTACAAATCAATCAGGGAAAGATTACACTGGATGTGTACATAAATTTGCAATGATAGTGTTTACTTATGGAATGTGGATTACCTTCTACAATACTATGGATCCCCAGTGTTATTTTGTCCAGATATTCACTGCAAGATGGCTAACCTTTGCCCAGTGAGATGTGCTACAAGTATAATACAAGCAATTGTGATCTTACCTTTGACTAATTATCAAACTTGAGCTTCTTGTCTTCTCTATGTAGCTCACAAACCAATGAGGTGAAGATAATTGGGAGTTGTGTTTATATGTGAACCTTTAGTCCTGATGTGATATCCTTGGCAGCGACAGTAGTCATTTATTTAGTCTCCTCTTTTCAAGCAAGTCAAACCCAATTAGCTCCTTTGTAACAGGATCGAAATGAGGGCAAAATAGTGTTCTTGATGAAGAACATGGCAGGGATTCCACTGAGACCTCAAAGCTTAAAGTATGCATGCTTCTGCAAAATTGATGAATGGGAAGTGATCAAGCAAGTTCATGAAAGATCGCTTTAACTGCCCTGCAGAGTGGAGGCTCGGCTCTGTTGAAATATTGGCTATGTTTACCAAAGCAAATTGATTCTATAGACCTTTGAGAATTGTTACATCAAGGCAGCTTGCTTTTGCAGTCATAGCTGATGCTTGAAATGTGCTGGATGTGGTAAGTTAATTGAAGGCCAAGGGTTACACGGCTTGGCCAGCCAGCATGTGATGATCATAAAGTCGATAGATGGTGGATTGGGAATCATATGTAGGTCACAGCACTGTTACAGAGTCTTTGTCCTCTGTGATTATATGAGCCCACAACAGGTTCAACAACTTGTTCAAGGAGTTCTGAGATACTTCACTTATATTGGGTCTGCAATGGGAAGGTTTGCATTGTCCCTTGAAACCTGTCTAGGTAGGTATACATATGTAGCCGTACTGTATTTGGAACTGATCCTGATTTGACACTGCTGTTGCTGGAAAGGCTGTTTGTAACCTGATGATTAGAGATCACAAGAGGAACTCAAATGATTTCCATCTCTGTGATGATTCAAAAATTTGGCGTCCATGGCATAATGATATGGGTTGTGCTTGCGTGCATGTATCATTGCTGCTTGATAACGCTTGGAGGAGATCCGCATAATAAACGTCGTCGGTAGTACATGACCTGATGACCTGAAGGTATGGCGAATACGAGACAGGTGAAGGTGGAAAGCCAATCTGGCTGAGCTCCACCGCTCTCACTAGACCACTGGGGAGAGCAAACTGTACTTGCCATTTTCAGGATCCCATTTGAGCCCAGGATTAGGCTCTGAACTCGTTAATATCACGGCAGCACGGCAGCACTCTACAGCTCAGGACATATCCATTTTCTTGCTGGACACATGTAGGCTGACAATGACTGACTGACTGCCCTCAGAAAAACTAATGTCCTCGACTGACAACGAATGTGAGATGAACTTGTCCTTCACACGCCGCATTGCCTAGGGTGGAGTGCAGAGCCTTGGCGATGCGGCGTACAATCCAGAGTTATTGGCTTGATGCTCTGAACTGAGCTCTAATCCACCGAAGTAATTTGCATCTGTTCAATGCATCAGCTCGAACAGAGTGTAAACCAGAAACGTCATATAACAAATGACACAGTTCAGAGGTCCCATTCTCTGTACCCGCTTGATGCCGAGGTGCTCTCAACAGAGTGTTCATCAGAATTGTCACGATACTACGCGACATGGTTCGAAGCAACTTTTATTCTCCGTATCTGCTCGTTGCTGAGATGCATTAACTCTCCAACAGCGAGCAGATTTAACACGTCGAAACACATTACCGTATTAACAGCTTTCATTCTGTATCCCATTATTTGTGCTACTGTACAGCGTGAGGAATGCAGCAAGTAATACTTGCGGCATGAGTGTGGTTTAGAGGGTACACCCAGAGCACCCCTATGAAGCTAATAGTCAAGATCCCTAAGGTTTTGCTGGGAAAGAGGGTGTGCTTGGCATGACCCAGAGCTTCCCTAGGAAGCTCTGGATGTACTCCCTAAACTACAGTCCTGCCGCACGTATTGAGTGAGTTTGTACATATGAAAAGGGTTTTGGTGGTCTTTGTTGTTTACAATTTTGCTCTAGCTTCATATTTATGAGAAATACAAGGATTCTTTCATATATTCTTTGCTGGTGTTCTAATATATGAAACTCTTGTTGCAGGCAAATGGGAAAATTTGGTTTGGATGCTATGGGCAAATTCAACCTCTACCGAATACAATGCAGGAGTCTCATATTTGGAACTGAGAAACAGATAAAGGTAGAGATGATTGAAGAGAATCTAGACTTCAAACCCTAGATAAGTATTTTATTTTCATGGGGCTTGAACCTCTGCAAGTGACTAGAACTTTTGTGATGATCAATTATGCCATCAAGACCAGATGAACTCATCTACATGACAACAGAAGTGCATATGACTGCATATAATTGCACATCAACTCCATCTCAGTTGATAAACCAAATGTAAGAGGGCACCATATACAGCTACCAGTCTCATAGAGAAGAAAGAAAGATGATTAATCATGGCTCACATGTGAGGTGCTTGTTGATGGAAGTGGTCCTTCTATTTTGGAACCATAATTCAGTTTAACAGTACCTTGCAGCTATGGTGGTCACATGGGCTGTAAAATATTCCCAGC
The DNA here is from genome assembly GCA_963920785.1 of Sphagnum contortum. Taxonomy (NCBI): domain Eukaryota; kingdom Viridiplantae; phylum Streptophyta; class Sphagnopsida; order Sphagnales; family Sphagnaceae; genus Sphagnum; species Sphagnum contortum. The sequence goes on along the minus strand of OY987279.1, from coordinate 11,407,026 downwards.
TCAAACTGTATTTCACTTGAACTAGTGGCATGGTGAACCCTCATATACAAGAGAAACTTCTCGCTTCAAACTTGACCTGTATCTTGTACAGAATATCTTGAACGATTAGTTGCTTGTCCGACCAGAGTCAATTTTCATTGTCTCAACTACTCTTTATTGGTTTAAAGATTATGCAGCCACAGCATATCCCTGCATGTTAGGGAGTCCCAGGGATGGAAAGACTGGGTGGGAATACCACTATGACTTGTGACTGCAGAACTGAACTAAGATTTGTAACAGCAGTCATTTGAACTCCATGTCAGAAAGATGAACTTTATCTGTCCCCTCCCCCAATTCAGGGTTTGATACTAAGAGATTGCACTCTTTTTTAGCAAACCTGATAAAATGTTATCTACACAGTCTGTCACCAGTGAGCAATCAGCTTCTGAGCTTCCCATCTCAATTGTATGATACTCCATGCCCATCCATTGTGACATAGCCTGAAAATGTGGGCGTATAAAATACGGGCTCACAAGTTCCAGAATTGCTGTCTTCTCAGGCCTAGCAAACAAAACATGTGAGAGGCCTGCCCCGTGTGCCCCCACTATGATTGAGGCTTCTTGAACTTCCCGTAACTGCTCTTCCATTGACATGTGTGCAAGCAAACCATTGACTACAGTGACACCCAACTCATCACTTGCCCTCTGGCTTGCCCAAGTCTTCAGAGCGTCCAGAACTTCTTCTTCATTGCTAAGGCGTGATTCAGGCTTTCCCGTATGCCGTGGATGTGCCAAATAGTCTTCCCGTCTTATGAACAAAACTTTTGCAACCCTGGGCTCCTTTGGGGATTGTGTTGCAGATGAAAGATTGAATGCTGAGGTGAACATCTCACCAAATTCTCGCAACCTAGGAGTTTGGTATCGGGAACCTTTTTCTGCATCTGAGGCAGAACACCCCTGGCAAAAGATGCTTTGACTCAGACCTTTGAAGAGGGGGGTATCATACCCTAAGGGTGCAAAAATCAGATGGTTGAAGCATACTGGCCCTTCCAAGTGCTTTGCAAAATTCAGTCCACTGAACATTGCTTGCCATCCATCATCCATAGTCGACTGCAAAAACAACCCAAACCAAGAAACTGGATTCACTGTTCTCATGCTAAAGAGAGAGCATATGTCTGCAGGGAAGTCTGAGACTGTGGCTTCATGCAGTGGGAGATATTCACAAACATTTTCTTAATAGTTCAACCTCACATACAGGATCATAGCTCAACATGTTGCACTGAAAGTCAGTGCAGATAATACTTGGTTGAGTTCACTGTGTTACAATTTCATTCCAGTAATCTGATTGCCAATGCCTACTTTATGTTGTAGAAACTGGGGTTGAAATGGGGGTAGTCTGTAAGATGGAGCAGCTTCTTTACCTTGCAATGTCCATCAACAAATATCAACTGTGGTCGCTGCTTCAGGTTGGCTATCCGTGCAGTAATATATGCACTGTACCAATCTGTGACTGTGTGGAAGAGGTTGGCATACTCAAACCGAGTCACCGCCACTACTGGCTGTGTCACAATCTGTATTCAAGCCCCAAGGTCTCATCACACATTGCACACCTCAATCACAAGGAAAGATTATACACATCATTGGTGAGAAGCTTTACGAATGAACTAGATAACTGATAAGGAAGAAACATACCTGAGCACAGGTAACCTCATTGAGCGGAATGGTGTGAATCTCTTCAAACAGGTGTTGCATAGTGTGTTCTTGAATCAGTCCCTGTGGCATTACGTATTGCAGCAGTGTCTTGTTGAAGAGAGGCTTCCTCCCCCCTCTTTCACGCACAATGATTTGGAATGCACCAGATGTGAAGTAGGGAAGCTCATCCTCCTCATTTCTTCCAATCACTGATTCCAAAGGCTCCCCCCCCTCGGACATCTCAATCTTTTCAGGGTTCATAACCATATTTTTGCCTTCACAAATAGAAGTCCGTAATGTTTCACTGTAGAAGCAGTGGAAAGAACCCTCCCCAAGAGGTTCGATCTGAGTTGCCTCTAGAAGTTGTGTCTGTACATCTGCACCAGTCAACCGTCCTTCATCCTTGCTCATTGTCCAGGCCCCCATGGCTTCCTTAAATCCGAAAGAGCTTCGGTCCAGCAGCCAACTCTTTCTGTTGAGATTGATCCTCAACCGTGGCTCTGACTCAAAAACGCGGAATGTCTGAGTGAAGCCATTGCCAAAGAAAGCTTCACAAGAAGCAGGGTCGACAGTTGACTGTGGGGCCCATGATGTGAAGGAGGGCAGGTGAGGCCATGGCTTTTCCGACACCTGAATTACAATGGGAGGGAATTTCGAGGGAGCGTTCTCGCCTCCCCAGGAATGCATCAAGTAGACTAACAATTGCAATACATTCAACATCACCAGCAACACCACCACTCTCTTCACACATGTCCTCTTGATTCCCCGACACAACCACTTCCTTTTAAGTGTCCCCATCTAGAATTTACAATAGCACAGCCTCCAAACCTCAAACTTCCGTCCCAATCGTCCCCGCTCAAATCCTCGCCCCGTTCTACCGCCCCTCCAGAAGCTAAGAGCAGCAGCGACCGAATCCATACAAAGAACCTGCTCACCTAGAACGGATTCATTTCCCCCTTGAATGCCAATGAAGGAACTAACTTCCTCCAAGTCCTTCTTCATCTTTACCTTTTTCCCAAAGCATCCAAGACAGCTGCTCGTCTCCCTAGAAAATCTGGCTGCCACTTCCCAGAAAGAAGTATGTCGAATTCTCCACATTGGTTATCCACCCACTCCATCGTATCCTCCATTTCCCCAATCCCATCACTCCAATCGCCTCCTCCTTCCTTCCCACATCCTCAAACGAGTCCCGTAACCCTCGTTTCACCAGAACACACAAACACAAAGCAACTCCAATACCAAAAACCACAAAGGAACAAACACACCCAGCAACAACAAAATCCAAACTTCCTCTACAAGCAAAAATCCATCCTCCTTTCACCAGAGAACAAACACAAAAGCAACTCCAACCACCAAAAACCACATGGAACAAACACAAGAGTAGTAGCAACAACAACAGGAACAACAACAACAACAAAACCACGACAAAAATCCAAACCACCTCAACAAACACTAATATTACAAGCAGCAATCCATCCTCCCACAAAGATCAAAATTTTAAAGAGCAATAGAAGGGGAAAAAAAAAGGAAAAAAAAAGATTAAAGAAGCCAAGAGAAAACCCAAATTCTAGCAATAGATGACCGAATCTTACAGGTGCTCGGAAAGAGTTTACGCATGCCCCCACTTCGTACGACAGAGGAGAACGAGCACGGTCGCTGCGACGACTGGAGGGTGAGACAGGCGCACGGGGGTGATGATTTCGGAATACCAACCAAAAGTGCCATGCATATAGTCGCATCCCTATGCTTGGGTGAAAAGCGTAAGTAGCTTTACGAAAACGGCTAGGCACCTAAAAGGGTATGCGAAACAGGTAAAAAGCTATGTACCTATGTACACACATATTTGAGCTACCAGTGACGATCAATTTAAAAAAAAATTTCCATATGTTTTTGTACGGTTTTTTCAATAATTCATCATTATTTATGTCGATGTCAAATTTTAATTTTAATTAATTCATATTTCATAGACATGAAAAAACAAATTTTTTTTCATATCCATGTTGGTGTATAAGAAAAAAAAAGGAGTGGAATAGTTATAAAAAATAGAGGTAGTTATTAGGGAAGGTGGGAGATAGTTATTAAAAAAGAAATTTAATAAGAAAAAGAAGTAGTTATTAAGGAAGAAATGAAGTAGTTAGATTTGAAAATGAGGTAGTTATTTAATGGTCTATGGATAACCATATAAAAGATTCCACAAAAAAACTCCCCCTTTACCAGTTTGATTACTGGTCACTGGACTAATGTACCCACAAGAACACAAAGGGACGACTCTTCACTCCATGACGCGACTTCCTCATTGGTTGTATCCTAAAATTTTAATCCTAAAATTGGCTGCCACTATTTTTCCCCTCAACTAAATAGCTCTTCCTAAGAACACCCTACACCCATTGTTCCTTACTTACCTAAGGAAAAATCATGTTATTAACTCCTTGCAAAGAACACACTAGTTATTTGTTCCTTCTATTTGATTAGTTCATGGGTGCTCTTGCAGATTTGTGTTTGTGTAAGAGCAGCTACATTGAACACCCCGTCACCAAGTTTTCTGGAACATTGGGCAGTCCTCAATAGAAGGAACCCATTGGGTCCCACTCCTCAATTAGAGAAGCATAGTTATGCTTCCCTTTGCCCTCCCTATTTAAGCCCCCTTAATGCATGGCAAGCCTTCTCAATGGCTGCCTGGAGTTTCAATTTTCAAAACACTCTTTTTCTAAAGTGTGAGTGATGACTATATATTATGAATGAATGAATAAATAAATAAATAAAGGAAAAACACCCTGACAAGGGAACAAGAGAAGAAAAAAGAAAGGAACCAAAGTCCAAACAAAAGACCATCATTATTACTTTGGGATAAGGGGATCCAGTCAATTGAGAGTCCCCTAACTCAAATTGAAACTGGGGGGGCTTGGTAACCAACTAGACGCGAGTTCATTGAACTAATGGCAATTGATGGAATCAAAAGTCATGATAACACATCCTCTCTTCTTTTTTGTTTGGTAATCTAGCATGCACACAACAAGTCTTACCAAAATTCATTTCATAAGATTTACTACTCAAAGTAAAATGTCACAACTTATAAAGGTAGTCAAAATGAAACTTTCATGGGTTTCTATTTTGGGCATGTATAATAATGTTTTAATAATAATTTTTGTCATAGCTTTGGGAGCACCCCCAAACTAATTAGCTTGAATCTGAGAGACACACACACAGACACACACAGACACACACCCTTATTATACACTGAGTCACTTGTTGGCTGCAGACTGGATGCCAATTGCAGACCTTCAGGCGCATTATTACTTTACTACACACATTTTGTAATAGATGACTTTTCCAGACAATACAAAAGACATCACTATGCATCTCAACTAGTGCCCTGCCATTAGGGTAAACTGGCCCGTCACCAAACATTAGCTTATCACCGAACACTTAGGCAGATTTTTCTCAATTCTTTTCATTTTTGAGGGATTTAAAATGTTATTGAGCACCTTCTCAAGAATCATCTTTGAAATGCTAAGCCAAAGGAGCAACCAAAAAAGAGCAGTCAAGAAAATACTTTTTTTGAATTGCAAAATGTATTTAAATTTTTTTTCTCCATTTTGATCCCTCCTACTTCATCAATGCATAACTTTCTCATTTTTTTGGGGGGTTTAAATTGAGCGATTTAAACTGCTCTGAAAACCCCATCTTAGCTTCACAATTCATTTTGTAACTCTAAAAGCAACATAGTAATATTCAAGGATTTTTTGAGGGGTTCAGAAATAAGCTATGGACTGTTTGATCCAGAAATTTTTATAAAAATCACCCCCTCTACTTCAAGAGACCGTAATTTTCTCGCCTCTAGTCCATTTTTGCCGATTTTTAGTGCAATAGATGTGCAAAAAAGGAGGGCTCCATCTACGTTTGAACACCATAAACAATCGGGCCCTCATGCATAACAGCAAGAAACCCTACCTTAAGTGTACTATGGCTGGCCTCTCTACCCTAGTGTGGGGCAAAAATGGTGGCCAACATGTTTATGAATCAAAATCGCATTCAGCCAATGAGAAGATGAAGCATGCACCTTAGATGTTTGTTCATCGACCTATCTACCCTAATGAGATCTAAACAAGTTTTATTATTTTTCACTTACATGGTGTGACATATGTCCAAAAAACTAGAGGTTATTTTTCGCTGTCTAATTTTATTAATCTTTTTCTTGAATTCATTGTTTTCCTTTCATGTCATTTTGTTCTTTTTTGTTATTTTGTTATTATTTCTTTGTGTTATGGAGAGAGCGGAGTTTTGCATGCTAGGTGTAAATAGAACTTTTGTTTTGCATGGAGATTTTCAAAAAGTTTCAGTCTTCTTCATTTAGATCAGTGCCAATTAATGAGCTATATGGACAATTTCTATGTTAGGATTGTGTCAAGAGTGGGTTCTTTTTTTGTGTTTTGTTTTGGGTGGAAAACAAATCATAGAGGTCTATCACCAAAAGAAAATAAAATGTCAAAGTTGTCCCCCAAAACTAACTAATATGAATCACACTAAAACAAGGGGTGTGTCACAATGTGTCGTTGCCATTTGCATTAAAAAAGTACCTTAAGGCAAAAGAAGAATTATGGAAACTCAAATATATCACCATGCAAAAATATATTAGTCTCCAAAAACTCCTCTAAAAGAAATCAAAATCCTTCAAGATATTATAACTCTGTAACTAGTCTCAAGCTTCAACACAAGCCAAAATATCATGTTTCAAAAATCCTCACATAAAAATAGACCTATTACCTAGGAGCCAAAATCCCTTTAAGCTACTATACTATGTAATGAATCTAAACACAATATCCTTGCCTTGGTAGGCAAGGCCAAAAGACGGTGCTACTCGCAAGTGGATTATCACAAAATGTATAATTTTCAAACCATTTGGATGTTGTGAAAACAAAAAGTTATGAATATAATATTCAAAGAGGGTGTAAGCTTTCTATTATGTTACAATTTTTTTTCATTTCAAACTTTGTTTTCAAATATTATTTTAAGTTTGGAAAAATGCACAAATTGGTTTATTTCATTATGCAAATCCCATGGAATAAAATTTTCAATATATGTGGATGTGTTGATTAAGTGATGGACAATTTAATAGATATACTATATAAGATGAACCAAGCCACCAATATGGTTTTTAATTCTAAGTTTTTACCCTGCCTAGGTTGGCAGTTGGCACCAACCCCATGTGCATGGGCCCTTTGCTTTGCTGCTTTTGCCCTTGCCTCCTCTTGGTAGGGGCATAGCTGGGTCAAATTTGTGCATGTGCTCAATATGTGACCCTGCAAAAATATTTTTCACATCCAAGTTTAGTTATTTACTTTTTTGCAAACCCCACCCCCTACAACTGAAACTGAGACTGCAAATAGGTGGGAGACTACTAATAGCAAACCAGCTTGAAGAATCATTATGATTGGTCAATCAGAAACATGGAGCAGCAGTCAAACCATATTTATTTACAGTCTTCTTTGGCAAGTGTACGTCTTTGATGTGCCTTTTACCAGCCACAGCAAACAGTGCATGTATGCTGGGCCAAAACCATTTTGCTGAGCCAAACCGACATGTTTGACCTTTCTTCATCCAACTTTAATGTGCAGGGTGACACACTGAACCTTAGTTGGGGATGCTCTTATTAGAGCTGTTAAGGGCTGTGTGTCCCTTATGTCAAGTTCAAACTAGCAAGCTGCAGCACTCAGATCAAAAGACATAAAGTTTTCCATAAAGTTCTAAAAAAAATTTAATTCAATAGCAAGAGATTGCAAATATTTCTCAAAATGTGGGACCAAATGAAAACCTAAAATTTGTTGTACTATCTTCCCCAACTGAGAGAGCCAACAAAGTGCGGGTGAAAAAAGGTCAGTAATGAATAATGTCTCCACCAAAACAATACTAAATGGCACCAAGAAACGACAACCACGAACCTGCACTAAGTTGGGAACTGAGCATCAGTGACCAGGCCAACCACTGCAAGTAAGAAGAATAATAATTCCTCCTTCCTACTTACCAGGCTTTGTAAGTGTAGAGTCATGCTTGAGGCTTGTGGGCTTTATTAAGGGCTTGCATGAGGAGGCCATGAATGAAGCCCGAAAAACCGAAGGCCCCACTCTATACACCCAAACAATGGACGAAAAAATAAGTTGGGTAGCATGCCCTCCAATTACACTAAAAGAATCTGCACAGCTCTTGATAAAATATTTCCTAGTTATTAGAGGGGGATAAATTACACGGCGTAATCTCACCTCCTCAAAGCTGGGAAAGGTTTCATTTTGAGGCAGGATGCTCACATGATGCCAACTTCATCCTTGCATTCCTCAAAGTCCAAGTTCTTCCAAGTCCAAATTTTTCATTCTAAGCATCTTCATCAATTTATTTTTATTTTATTTTATTTTTTCATTCATTTTTGCACAAGCATGGTAAAGCAAGCAATTTTGGTTCCTTTTCACAAAAAGTGACAAGTAGTCACAAATAAGCTTTGATGTATTGAAAATAGATATTATTAAATAGATATTATTTTCTCCAATGATTAATATGAAGATTTAAAATAAATAAATCATTTGTTTAATATGCATTCAAATTTTTTTAAATTAAAAATGCATCTACTGGTGTGAATCTTTGACTTATACAAAGTGAGTTGCTAGGAGATGAAATATTGATTAAAAAACACTACTACAAAATGTGAGTGCAGTTCATTAGTCCTCATTCACTAAACTAGTGAATTCACTGCTTCTTCACTTGTCCCTATTCATTACAACGAGTGAAATCACTTGGCGTACAAGGTGTAGGACACCTTGTAGTGAAAAAGTGTGCTTATTATAATCATAATATATCAAACTTCTAATGTAATTTTAAACATCATATTGACCAATCAATTTCTAAAGTATTTGTTATCTACTTCTATTATATTAAAAAAGTTTAAATTTTGTATTCAACTTACGACAAACTTGATGAAAGTTTTAATAGTTTTACATTTTCAAATGTATAAGTTTTAATATATTGTCTTGTGTTTATGTCAAAATTTGTCTCATGTTTCAACTATATTGGACAAACTATTTTGTTTAGCTATTTTATCATGCTTACACACAATACTAAGATTTTTTATTTTTGATTGAAAAATTAACAAACTTTGTCCAAAAAAATTTAATCTAAAAATTTCCCAAAATTTTGGTAAAAAATTGACAAAATATTGACCCAAAAAAAAAAACACTTTAATTTTCATTATCATGTTTATCTTATAAAGGTACCCTCAGAATGAATAACCTAAAAGAGGGATGGATAGAGCAAAGATGAACTCCTTATACATGGCGGTCGAATTGATACGATACAAGGAAACGAATGTCATGAAAAAAACTTGTTTGTTGAATGTGTGGCATCAATGCATGAGGTACATTTTCACAATGGGCATATTCCAAAGAAAGCGGGCCTAGGTTGAGGTTGCACTTTGGGAACGGCCCCACTAATAGGCTTTACCCATCATAAAGGATAAGGCAAAAGTTGTCATGTATGTAAACATATGTAGATTGTGAGGCATAAGAACCCCCGAGCTTAAGAAGGGAAGGTTATAATGTTTAACTATAAGCATAATATCCATTTTTGTCTTTTAGTTTTTGAAGAGCAATATTCATGAATATAAATGCTTTCCAAGTACATTAGGAAAAAAATTCATGTGTTTTACAATTCCATTTGATTTAAAGTTCAAATTGTGATGAACAATATAGTACATTAGTTAAAAAGAGCAAACAAAAAGTTGAAGAGTATCAAACAAAGGTTCCACTTGCTTTGTTCACAAAGACAAAACAATGGTTTAAAGTAGGGTAAACACTTCCATCATTGAACATAAGTGAGTGATCAAACATTTAAATATTTCACAAATCTAAGTTACTGACCAATTGCTCAAACACCTACCACCATTCATAACATTCTGTCACGGACGTGACAGTGTGAAACCAACTTTCCAACATTGGAGTTTCCAATAATATCTTAGCATTGGAATTTACAACAATATCTTAGCATTGGAGTTTCCAATAGTATCTAGCATTGGAGTTTCCAATAATATCTTAGCATTGGAATTTACAACAATATCTTAGCATTGGAGTTTCCAATAATATCTTAGCATTGGAGTTTCCAATAGTATTTTAGTATAAATAGAGGACCTTGAGACTTTGTCCCTCACTCTCGTCAACACTAGTTGTATTTGCTCTTCCAATATCAATACTACTTCCAGCTTTCTTTCTTTCTTTGAGTGTTATTGATTCTAGTTTTGAAGCTTCAAATGCTATTCCCAGTTTTGGTGTGAGTTGTTGTGTTATTAGTTCTAGTTCCTAAGCTTCTAGTGTTATTTCCAGTTTTTGTGTGAGTTGTTGTGTTATTAGTTATAGTTCCTAAGCTTCTAGTGTTATTTCCAGTTTTTGTGTGAGTTGCTGTCCGCAACAATTTGACGAGAGTACACTACCAAGATGGGTGATGCTTCCAACATCCAGATGCACGATGTGGTTGCCATGCTGCAACAGCTACGACAAGAAAATGCCAACCTACGAAATGCCATGGAACAACTCCAAGTTGCTCACGCTCCAGTCCATGTTCCAGTTCCACAAGCGCTAAAAGAACCTCGAGTAAGCTCGCCAGAGAAGTTTGACGGAGATCGTACAAAACTTCGAGATTTTGTCAATCAAGTTCGACTTGTCTTTCGTCTCCAACCACACAGATACGCAACAGAAGAAACACAAGTTGGGCTCATTGGATCACTGCTCACCGGAACTGCATTATCTTGGTTTTCGTCACTATTAGAGAAGGATTCTCCACTTCTGGCAGACCTTGATCAATTCTTGGAGGAATTCAGCAGAACGTTTGGAGAGAGAGATCGAGCCCTTATAGCAACAACAAAACTTCGAACACTACAACAACGATCACGCCCAGCTTCAGCATACGTTGCAGAATTTCAACAACTTGCATGTGACCTTGATTGGAACGACACAGCTCTCATCACCATGTTTCGATGGGGACTCCGCGATGATATCAAAACCTTGTTGCTAAACTTGCCCAAACCAACTACTTTGTCGGAAGCCATTACTCAAGCAATCGACTGCGACAACCGGCTGTTCGAGCAGCGACAGGAACGACGACTGCTCTTTGGATCATATCGAGCGGATTACATAGCTCCAACCCGCCAAACATCTTCAAGCACTTCGACCCCAGAGCCCATGCAAATTGACACTTCGAGGGTTAGGAAGCTAACCGAAGAAGAGAAAGAACGACGTCGCAGGGAGCACTTGTGTTTTTATTGTGGAGGCAAGGACCACAGCTTAAACAACTGCCCTTTGAAACCTCAGGGGCCAAAGGCGCACAAATTTCGATACACCTTGAACACTTCTGAACCAAAACATGAGGAAATCGAATCGGAAAACGACAACAGCCAGCCACATTAAGGACCGTGCGGCTGACCAGTATTACCACGTCATTAGGTCCTATCTTATCCTCTGAACCTTCTCGTTGTTTTAATATCCCGCTTAAAATAGATTTTCATCCACATAGCATAAAAGTTAAAGCCTTGTTAGATTCCGGAGCCTCTGCTTGTTTTATTGATAAAAGTTTTGTGAAACGTCATAATCTTCCTATAGTCCTCAAGAAATCCCCTGTGGCAGTAGAGGTTATCGACGGTAGACCTTTGATTTCAGGAGATGTCACTCACGAAACTAAACCCTTAGACATTATCCTAGAAGGACACCGAAGTACTATTGTATTCAATATCATTAGTTCTCCCTCTAATCCTCTTGTCTTAGGTCTCTCTTGGTTAGAGATGATTAACCCGGATATAGATTGGAAAAAGCGAAAACTAACATATCGAACCATAGTTTCTCATATTTCGTCTAGACACCCTAGGAATGTTCCAAATCCGTGTCCTTACCAAGTCCAAGGGTCCGCGGTAGAAGTTCCATTGATGGTCGGCGCCCGAGCCTTCATGAGGGCTGCCAAGAATGGGAATATGTTTGCAATTTATGCAATTCCGACATCTCAACCTGTTCAAGAACCAATCAAGTTACCAGCAAAATATGAGGAGTATCGGGACGTGTTTGAGAAGAAGAACGCTGATATACTTCCTCAACATCGATCTTATGATTGTGGCATCGAGCTCCAAAAAGATGCACAACCTCCCTTTGGTCCAATCTATAGTCTCTCCCAAAACGAGCTTGCTGCATTACGAGATTACCTTGATGAAAATCTCGCGAAGAACTTCATTCAACATTCTAAATCACCTGCTGGAGCTCCTATCCTGTTTGTCAAGAAAAAAGACGGCTCCCTTCAGATGTGCGTGGATTATCGTGGACTAAACAAGGTCACAATCAAGAACCGGTATCCATTGCCGCTTATTTCAGGACTTCTTGACCAACTCGGTCAAGCAAAGATCTACACCAAGCTTGATCTTCGTGGAGCGTACAACCTAGTACGTATCAAGGAAGGTGACGAATGGAAGACGGCGTTCCGAACTAGGTACGGACACTTTGAATACAATGTCATGCCTTTTGGTCTTACCAACGCACCTGCTGTCTTTCAACACTTGATGAATGACGTATTCCGAGAATTTTTAGATGATTTTGTTGTATGTTATCTCGACGACATATTGGTTTTCTCCAAGAATGAAGAAGAGCACATCAACCATGTCCGGCTAGTTTTGGAGAAACTACGCACTGCTGGACTGTACGCCAAGCTGGAGAAATGCGTTTTCCACCAACCCCAAGTCGAATTCTTGGGCTACATCATTTCTGGAGAGGGTTTATCCATGGACCCGCAGAAAATTCGGACAGTTATCGAGTGGAAGAAACCGGCTACCATTCGAGAAGTACAATGCTTCCTCGGTTTTGCGAACTTTTATCGAATCTTCATCCGAAACTATTCCAAGATTGCCGCTCCGTTGACCCGATTAACTTGCAAAGACAAGCTCGAGTGGAATGCGGAAGCAGACCAAGCATTTGAAACTCTGAAGAAGGCGTTTACAACGGCGCCTATTCTGACGCATCCTGACTTCCAGAAACCGTTTTTTCTAGAAACGGATGCTTCTGACTTTGCTCTTGGAGCGGTCCTTTCACAACCCGACAAAGACGGACGCCTTCACCCTATCGCATTTCACTCACGAAAATTTACTGCTGCCGAGATCAATTATGAGATTCACGACAAGGAGCTTTTAGCCATTGTCGACTCATTCCAAGAGTGGCGTCATTTTCTTGAAGGAGTTCAACATCCAGTCACGGTCCACACCGATCATAAGAACCTTGAATATTTCATGTCTGCCAAGGTACTGAATCGACGACAAGCTCGTTGGAGTATATCACTTTCGCGCTTCAACTTTGTCATCACATACCGTCCCGGTTCCAAGCAAATTCAGTCCGATGCTCTTTCCCGACGAGCGTATCTTGCACCAAGGGAAGGAGATGCAGCTTACGACCAACAGAAGACTACCCTTATCAAACCCGAACAACTTCAGTTGAAGATCATACGCACCACAACTTCAGTGGATGCATCTTTTCTCCAAGATATCCGAGTAAGTTTAAACTTTGATCCTTTGGCTTTGAAATTGAAGAACAATGCTGGCATTTTCAATCCTAGAGAATTTCCAAGTCCAGGCTCAGATCCAGAATCCCTGGATCACCCTACTTCCAGTTCACAGGGTTCCAGATCGCATAATGTTGATCCAAGATTCCAGTTCCACGACGGGCTGTTATATTACCAGGGACTACTTTATGTCCCTGAAGGTCCATGCCAACTCCAAGTGCTCCAGTCTCGACATGACTCTCCATCGGCTGGACACTTTGGTTACAACAAGACTATGGAGCTGATATCCAGAGACTTTTGGTGGCCCCAAATGTGGAAAACTGTGAAGGACTATGTCACGACATGTGACACCTGCTCTAGATCTAAGATCCCTCGTCATCAGCCATACGGGTTACTTCAACCGCTGCTGATTCCAGAAACCCCATGGACATCCATATCCATGGATTTCATTGTGGACCTTCCAAAGTCCAAATCTTTTGATTCAGTTTTTGTTGTGGTGGACCGGTTGACAAAGATGGCACACTTTGTGCCTTGTAACAAAACTATCACAGGTAAAGAAACGGCACGACTTTTCTTGGAGAATGTGTACAAATATCATGGACTTCCCAACGATATCATATCTGATCGTGGTACACAGTTCACGTCCAAGTTCTGGCAATCCCTGTTCAAGATCTTACAAGTGAAGACCAATCTATCATCAGCATATCATCCTCAAACGGATGGACAAACCGAACGAGTGAATCAAGTATTGGAGCAGTATTTAAGGTGCTTCATCAACTACCATCAAGACAATTGGGTGGATCTACTTCCAGTCGCAGAGTTTGCCTACAACAATACATTTCAAGAGTCCATCCATCAAACTCCATTCTTCGCAAACTATGGATATCATCCACGATTTGACTCTTTGAACTTGAGTTTGGCAGAAAATCCGGCTGCGCAAGATCTGGTCACCAGACTTCTGGAAATCCACAAAGACATGAAGGTAAGGCTTGTAGAAGCTCAAGAGCGGCAGAAGAGAAATGCAGACAAATCCCGAAAGCAGAATCCAAACATCTCGGTTGGAGATAAAGTTTGGCTTTTACGTCGCAATTTGAAGACTCGCCGACCGAACGACAAACTTGACTATCGTCGTCTTGGACCTTTTCGCGTGATTAAGCAGGTCAACGAGGTAGCATACAGGTTGGACCTGCCATCATCTATGAAAATTCATCCAGTGTTTCATGTTTCCTTGCTTGAACCATATAAAGAATCGTCTATTCCAGGACGGTTGCCAGCACCTCCGCCACCAATCGAGATTAACGGAGAAGAAGAATTTGAAGTTTCTAGGATCATCGATTCCCGCATCAATCGAAGGAGATTAGAATATCTTGTACATTGGCAGGGCTATGACATAAGCGAGCGAACTTGGGAACTTGCTGCTAATCTTGCTAATGCTCCCAAAATGATCAACAAATTTCATCGTCAGTACCCAACAAAACCAAGTGCCAAAGATATTTGAATCCAACATGTCTAGATCAACACCACACCATGTAAATATCACATGGACTTCTTGTAATAGATTTTTAGTTTTAGTTTTTGATAAGATAAATAGAACAACTCGTAGGAACTCGTTGCTTGAAGGGGGGGGTGATGTCACGGACGTGACAGTGTGAAACCAACTTTCCAACATTGGAGTTTCCAATAATATCTTAGCATTGGAATTTACAACAATATCTTAGCATTGGAGTTTCCAATAGTATCTAGCATTGGAGTTTCCAATAATATCTTAGCATTGGAATTTACAACAATATCTTAGCATTGGAGTTTCCAATAATATCTTAGCATTGGAGTTTCCAATAATATCTTAGCATTGGAGTTTCCAATAGTATTTTAGTATAAATAGAGGACCTTGAGACTTTGTCCCTCACTCTCGTCAACACTAGTTGTATTTGCTCTTCCAATATCAATACTACTTCCAGCTTTCTTTCTTTCTTTGAGTGTTATTGATTCTAGTTTTGAAGCTTCAAATGCTATTCCCAGTTTTGGTGTGAGTTGTTGTGTTATTAGTTCTAGTTCCTAAGCTTCTAGTGTTATTTCCAGTTTTTGTGTGAGTTGTTGTGTTATTAGTTATAGTTCCTAAGCTTCTAGTGTTATTTCCAGTTTTTGTGTGAGTTGCTGTCCGCAACACATTCCCTATGACCAAATGCACATCAAGAAAAAATTGTCTTTGGTTTTTATCCAAAGTTTCAACCAATGATATTGTAATTGTGTTTGGTCATGGGTGTGGCAAATAACATTTGTCAAAAAAAATGTACATTTATCTACATAAGGTTTTAATTGTTGATAGCTTGGGGGTTGGCACATTCACAATATATGATAACGTGGAGTGCCATGTCCGTCTTGTCATGTTTGTTGCAACTAATGTCATATTTTTACATGGAGTTGCAAGTGGTCAATATAGTTAGAATATATAATTTCAACCCCAATTGCACATGAACAAAATGAAATGAGATGTAGTACAATGAAATAAGTCAAATATCAAATCATTTGCATTCATTCACAATTGGGGTACATATGAAATTGATTGTTTTACTATAAAATTGTCTTAAACTTCAACCTTGATTGATTTTTATGATTTGTATAACTAAACAAGTTTTTTTTTTTTTGAGTTACATTGAGATCAATATGGTAAAAGGAAATCACAATTTTAATGATAAACCATGTCCTTAAATGTTTTGGAACAAGGCTCAAGAACCATGTCCCACTTGTCATTTTATGAAAAATGAATTAATAAAAATAACAATATGTGTTCAAATTGTTTCATGTTTTAACCACAAATATAATATAATATATTTTACATGATGGCATAAAGTTTTAGCATTATAAAACACTAGATTTTATGAACTTAATATAAAAATCTTGATTTTTATATTTTTAAAAAATTATTATTTGAAGTTTAAAATAAAACTTGGGCAATTAGAATGAGAAATTGTCATTTTAAAAATGTTTTGGAATCTTGCATTCCTTGTTGGGTTGTACTTTAACATGCTCAAAAAAATTCCAATTTGTTTTATCAAATTTTTTTGCATTTATTGGTTGAAAGTCTAAACATACATATTCACCATTCATTGTTTAACATTTCAAAACATACGACAAATGACACAATATAAGAATGCATCATGGTTCTTGTTGTGGTACCCCAATCTTGAATTTGCCCTTTACTTACTTCTAGAGCCTTGACTCCAAAGTATTTAGGCTTTTGATTTGATTTTAGATTACCAAATAGTTTATATTGGTGGTGCTTGAAGATCACCTATTTATGTCATAAGGTCGACACTACTTCTAGCAAATTAAGGTGGCCTTGCCTAAAATGCATGGTCAAACAAATAAAGACATAGAAAAAAACAATGAATTGCCTTGTGTCATTATTAAAAAAAATCATTTTTGGAGAGAAGTGGCTCCTTACCTACAATCAAGATTAGATAAAAAAAAATACAAAACCATAGGCTAGACAATTGAAAAACTTAAAAACCCTAAGCAATTCTTACCACAAATTACTATATCCCAAATATTATAGAATATAACATCTAAGAACATCTCCACTACACAAACCATTGTAATAGCATACCAAAAGTTAATGTGATGGAGACCTTACCAACTTCAAGCACTTGCAATTTTGGGCCGCCCCATAGCAAAACTGTGATAAACCCCCAAAAGAATTATTTTCCACTTGTCAACTTTTTACACAAAACCTAATTTTGTATTTGTTCCAAACATAGGCATGACAAAAAGCATTTGTAAGAAATTTTAAATTGGGACATCATCAGTTGGTATGCTCTCATTGTTCAGTTTTTTAAACCACACATCTTTTAATTGGCAATTGGCAATTATATTTATATAAAGAAAATCTATCTTAAGAGGTCCATTGTCTATGGATCACCAAAAGTTAACACTAGGTAAAGACATGCCAATATAATCAACATGGTATTATAATGGCACTTGCTTTCTCTTGCAAAACCAATAAGTTGCATTAGTATTTTTGTTTTTTTTTTTTTTGTCAAAATGAACAAAGACATATGCTCTCACATGAGGAATCCAAAAAAATTCACAAAAAGAAACAAGACAAACAAAAGAGAAGAAAACAACAAAAACAACATCAAAACATAAGGAAACTATCTTGTTTTGTTTCTTTATTTTCATTTCTTGTCTTGTTCCCAAAAAAATCGCAATGAATGATTTTTTTTTTCCCATTGGAATAGGTATTTCTTTGTAAGTTTGCAATGGAGACGGCAATAGACATAGAGGGATAACATAAACAAAGTTGTACTCAAGGTCATACTAGCAATGGCACACAAAAAAAAGTTTCCACTGTAGCTTTTGGCATTGCAATCTCTGAGTGTGACCTCTATCATGAATGTGCCTCTTGGATGTGAGAAACAATTTTTTAGGCCCAAATAAGGGGTATGGATGGTACTACCCTTACACATTTACATTGATAGTTACCTAAGTATGGTGAAGTGGAAGTATGAAGGTTTACAAAATCTATTACCATGGTAAACTTAGTTGTGGGTGGCTCCACAATTGAGTCATAATGGGTTTCCAATGGATGGTGCATTGATGGATGCTAGGTCACACAAATCCACTACTTATCATAAGGCCAAAGTGAACTAGCACTCACCAGCCCATCATGCAAGATGGATGCCTCACTAACACACCATGTAGGATAGACAACCCATGGATAGAAAATATGTATTGTTGTATTACTATCCCCATGGTGCACAAGTGGGTGTTGGGTCAAATAGTATTTTAAAGCATCTCCACCTCACAACAATAAGCTTCCCTGGATATTAAATTTCATAACAAGATAATGAAAAACCTCTTACTATGCATTAAATATGGCCAAAATGCTGGAACCACGAGGGACAAATTTAAAAAGATATTCATGTTGCATATATAATTTTGGTTCACGACAATGATTGATGTAAATGTAAAGACTTAAATGGTCTCTTAAAAAGAATTTGTTAAAGTGAACTTTTTGATGTTTATTAATGGGGACATTGAATATTAAAGTATATATACAGAGGTGTAGTTTGCAGTTGTGAGATGGAGATCCTCTTAGGAAAGAAGGTGTAACATATGTGAGTTCTCTTATTGAATTAATTCCTTGCCAAAGAGTGAAACTGGAGTTGTGTAGTGCAGAGATCCACATGCAAGAGTATTCTGAATATTCTGAAAACATCAGGTGTGCTTAGTTCCCCCCATGGCAAATGAGTCAGCCGTTTATGGTCCAGCCCATGCCACCTCTTGATGATTGGTAGACAGGCTGCAGTTTGATCTGCAAATTGAAGTACTGTGGTAGTAGCCATTTGAATTTTGTTGGAATGACACCAATTTATGGAGCCCATGTTTCCAGCCATCCTTTCTACAATGTATACACTGTTTCCCTGAGACTTATACTATGTTGTAATTTGTTACCAGCACACATACAATTGGATTGTTTTCCAGCTGACAACTACACAACATTGTTACAACTTATCACCAAGAGCATTTGGTACCAACATGAGTGTGAGTGACAACATGTTGTGAGCTGTAAGCTCAATGACAACAATAATATGTCATAACGTGGGTGTTGGGTTCCCCACATCTAGTCAATTTATGCTGGGTATGTGAATCTTTCACAAGCTGAATGATGTCTTCTTCAGTTTCCTAGTAGTTGTTGATAACTGGCCAGTGGCAACAGACTCTTGGGAAATATCTACAGAAAGGGAGCAACATCACTGGTACCATGTTTAAAAACCAAGTTTTGGGTGGTTCTTTGAATTTTGAAAGAACTGCTGGTTTCGTGTCTGTAAATATTTCTGAATCAAGGGAACCATCGGTTTCAGTTCTTTGAAAAAAATTCAAAACGGTTTTGATGGTACTATCACCAGTTCTTTGACTTTTTCATATTTTTAGTTGTAATTTTACCCAAATTTTGTTCTTTAAACTTCTGAGAACTAATGGGTATATGTGTGTGTGCGCGCTCAGGTTGATAACTGGTCGGTGTCTGTTCCTCATTCTAATAAGTGCTCAACACCCCTAAAAACCTCCAAATTTGTAGGTTGTCTCTAACCATGGTAAATATCTCATCCTGAAATCAAATCAGGGACATCAATGAGTCCAAAATTGAACAAGTTTCCGGGGTGAAATGTAGCCACGAAAGGCCTTACTCAAGAAGGTGAAGGTACTAATGGAGGTGCCGGTTCACCCCTGGTGCTTTGAACCCTAAACCTTTTGGAAGTACTCAGAGAAACAAACCAACAAACCTGGCATGATATGAAATGAGGAGACTGCATTAACTCAAAACAGTGAGTCCTTTATTTGCTGGTCATTGTTCTCGTGGATCAGGTTTTCAGTTGTCAGGTAGGTAAGTTCCTCTTTGGATTTAAGGGTATCTAAATTCAGTTAGAAAATACATTGGTCCTTTTTGCATACTAAAATAAGCTCAACAGTCAACTAAATTTAGACAATATAAGTGTCTCCAGAGTTGAAAAGCAGGTCATTATATAAGTTGTTGTCTGTGCGAAGAGCTGACATATTCCATTAGATTTTTGAGTCTACGTGATCACACGGGACTCTAGTTTAGGCATGGGCAAGGTTGCAGCTGGAATTTTCCAATTGTACTACTTAAGAAATCCTTTGGTGTTGTAACTTTGTGATGCAAACCTTGAAAGTTCAGCAAACCTTCTCTTCTCTTTTTCAAGTGAAGACTTTGAACATGCTAGCTCACAGGGTGGGTACCTGGGCTAATTTGGTGACCTATAGCAACAGTTTCTCCACATGCTTTTCACTGGTCCTCTTTTTATAAAAAAATTGGCGAGATTGAAGTTTTGCATGATGAAATATTTGAGTTTCCTAAATCTTGTTTTGCCTTAAGATACTTTTTAATGTAAATGGGAAGGCCACACTGTGACACACCCCTTGTTTATATTTGGTTTAAAATGTGTAGCCAAAACTATAGAAAGATCAACTCTTCTATGCTTGGGTCATATGCCTGGCTTTTGCTTTCTTGGGTCCATACAAATTTGGATCCTAGTAAGATGTTCCTGGCAACCATGACATTTGAACCATGACAAACTCTTTTAAGGAAGCATGGGGCCAAGCATAAACAAAGAAACTTGCCACCATGGAACTCTTTTTAAAAAAGACTTGACTTCTGCACCAGCCAAGTGAAAACCTTAATCTACCCTATTTTGAATTTGGGCAAGATAAAAATATATTACATCTGCCCAGAATCTGCTCAAAGGCGCAACATATATAGATATAATCAACCTGTGTGCCAAGAAAGAGAGATTTTGAAACAGAAGACAGAAGTGGGGATTTAAAAAAAGTGAAATTTGAAATTGGCTACCAATTTTAGTTTCAGCAGACTAATTTCATTCATTTTGACTGTGGGCAATGGTGGTACTCAAAATGGAGGGTGCATTGGTGGGTGCTTGGTCACATAATCTACAGACAGTGCTGCAAGAGTTTTGAAGGGCTCAACATAACCAAGTTTGAATCTGCAAAAGCATAGAACTTTGTGATTAAGGAGTGACAGATCTGGCCACACAACATTGAACAAAACCATGAAGACTTTCAAAAGGATTTGTCACAAACATTAATTAGCACATAATTAGCAGGAAAGATCAGCTATAATTTAGGACTCTGAACTAGAAAGATTTGGTTTTGGGTTTCCTGCTCCACTCTAAAACTAAAACTCAATACTCTTGGATCTGGCTATACAGAAACAAACCATTGTTTGGTGTTGTCTCCCTCTTCTTGTCATGGTGGATTATTGCTTGTACTGCACCTACTGATGCGTGAGGCTGACATTATCTGTGCTTCACCACGTGGTAATCTGTGGCAACAATCTCACTTTTTCCTGGGTACCACCACCTCAAAAAATACCCATTCCAGCTGTTCCAGTTGATAAGAAAGAAAGGGTTGGACAAGAAAATTGGATCTCTGAGAACAATCAACTTTGAGAAAATTGTGTCTTCTGAATTGTAGGCAACGCTGCATTATTGCAATGTCACAAGCTATTTGAAATGCCAAAAAATGGTTTAAAAAACACTTAGTCTGTCAAAAGAAAGACAAAACCAAACAAAAAGTCTGTCACATGGAAAGGCAATTAGAAAAGATACTTGTCAAAAGTGAAGGTAGATTTTATGTTGGTCCCTCACAAGCTTAAGGGAAACCTTGCAAGACAATCTTAGAACTTTGTAAATAGTTGAGAAATAGTTAAAAGATTAATAGCTTTTAATAGCTTATTAGTAGGCTAGCTAGTAACAGGGCTCCAAACCTCCCTCTTGTCCCCAATCCCCTTCATCTACTTGGGCAAAACCCTATAATTTCCATTTCTCTTTTTCTTTCATGTGCACCTTGAGGCTCCGAAGGCATTTTCACCCTATTCAGCATTGTGCCCAATATTTGCTCCGGGTTCTCATGAATTCCTTCTCTAAGTAGGAAAACAACTTTTAGTTTGTGTTATTCCACCTTGATTCAAGATTTAAAGCCTCTAAACCTCAAGTGGTACTAGTTAGTCATCATTGCACATGTAGATGTACTATGTACACACATTTTGGAGTCTTGTTATGGCTTGAGATATGTAAGCCTTTCTTTCAATACAACTTTGTATGTGCCAGGAACATTGTTAATCTAAATTCTGAGCCCCTTTCACTTTTTTGAATATTTGAATAAGACTTTGCAAATTCTAAGGATGTGAAATGTTTTAGCCTTTGGAAGAAAATGTGTCCAAGTAATTACATTATCCAAAAACAAATCCTACCTATGACAAACAACAAAAACAAATCCTTTGAACAATAGAGGTACCCTCGCACCCCCTCCCCCCTCAAACCACCCATTATTTTCAATTGAGGTAGAGTTTTATTTTTAGTTTTGATTCTTTTATTTCATGTTTCCATCTTTTCACATTTTTGAATAATATTTTTTTGGGTTGTTTTTTTGCATATGTCATGCACGTTTTATGGCTTTATTTTGGATTATTGTTGATGTGAGGTTTGATTGAATTTAGGTTTGTTTCTGTTGCAATTCGTCTTTATCCAAAAAAATTAAAAAATTGTTGGTTGTGAGATTTTTTCAACCTATAAGAAAGGTTTTTTTTTGCAAACATGTGTTCCTTCACCAAATCAGACCTAAGATTTTAGTTAAGGAAAACAAATGTGAATACTTTGTGGCACAAGGTGTTAGCTTAATGTTTGTCTGATTGTGGCATAGTGGTAATGTAACACATAATCTTCTAAAAGCTAAGCATATACCATTAAAACCATAATCTCACATAGTAGCCCAAAAATTGGATGTTTTATCTCACTATTTGCATAGCTAACAAAATTTCCTAATATTTTAATGAGATCCTCACTTCTCCTTGGCTCTCTTGTTGTCCATTTGTTTGAAAGTTTTTCAATTATATTGCTTTTCAATCATTTATGCAAATGCTTTTGATTCCATCTTTACGTGTTGTAGTTGATACCATGGAATCTTCAACACCATCATCTCTAAGTGCAAAGAAATTGAGCATTCAAAAAAATTGGAAAAATCTTAGACTTTGCATCCAATTCTTGATTTTTTCACAGTACCTCCAACCAAAAACATTGAACATGGAAGTGAAGAGACATTAAGACAAAAGTATACCATATACATTTGTTGCAATGTTGATGAGCACAAAGTGTCGACATAACTTGATAGAAAGGAAGTAGAAAGGTCAAGCAAAGCACAACATTGACACCAAAATGATGACAAAGATGCTAAGGAGACAACAACACCTATGCAACAATGTAAATGACCTATCAAAGATTTCCCAATGTGGTTGGAAGGGGCCTTAAATTCGTAATCTTCTCACCTAACACTGGAGGTCATTTTATGTTTTTGGATGGGTTCTTACATTTTTGTAATGGCTCTTCATGTGATCAGTAAGAGCTAACATGGTCATTATGCATGGTAAGGCCCTTGGACATGCACATTACTCAAATTTTAACACTGCCCTTGATTACCACCTCAGGTGGGCACCTTATTCTGGTGATGCCCCCCATCTATGGGCATTACATAACAAATCCAAATAAAACATCACAAATGTGAATGATCACTATGTTAAGTACCCTTACATTTATGATATAATTTCTACCTGCCATAACATATGTGAAGCTCTGTCTATGCTAGCTATCAACATGCATAACATTATGCCTAAATATGTCAGATGGCTATTGAATAAAGTTCACAGGTATTAGGGGAATTATCATTAGGGTCCCTAACAGCATGTGTGATCACAACTTAAAACAGCTTAACTTGATCTTAAAAAGCTTTTGTCAACTCTTTTGTCAACTCAACTTGACATGACATTCCAACTTGCTTGCAGAAAAGTATATTTGGCAACCTTCTCTTACTGCTCAGTGGCCTTGCACATCCTTCACCATGTCCTTCATAATGTTTTATCCTTGTCTTGTAGTCTTTCTAATTGTTTCCAGGTGAAATTATACAATTTTAGTGGGAGTGTCAAAACCATTTGTCTTTACATCAAGATATTTCCAAATGGTGTGATTGGGTTGGACGTCAAGTATTTGTCATCTTCATGAGGCACAAGTAAATGCAATAAACATCATTTCGAGTGTCACAACCTTGCCACTCATGGGCATCCTGTAGTTTTCCTTGCCCAATGTTGTGTGCTTTACAAGGTGGAAGCATTCCATTCTAAGTGGTCGTCTTGTGCCTTCAAGCAAATATGATCTACACAAACACCTTCTGGGTGTAGCTAAAAGTAATTGCTCCTGCATCCTCAAAAGATGCCAATTGTGTAATTTGATGCATTGTTAGCTTCCAATGAAATGGTTTGTCACAAGCCTGATTTAACAGTGTTAAATCATTGTCATATCAATGTGGGTGTGTAAATATTGTAAAATTTCTCCAATCCCAAGTAGTAATGATGCACATAAACCCCTAAATAATTGACCTCAAATTCCAATTATCCATAGCCCTTTGGATCATTGAACATCATATATCTGCATATGATGTTAAAGGCTAGATACTCATCAACTCTATATAACCAAGCTTCCACATTGCCAAAATTCAGGTCTAATAAGGTGAGCATCCAAGATGGGTGGAAAACATCATGACAAGAACTAGTAGACCATGTGAAAGTGAACATGCACTTTGCTTCTATGGGTAAGTGTCTTCTTGTTCAAACTGCCTTACAGTTCCTCCATATTGCATGTGAACCGTTGGATAAGATCCTCTATGAGATAGATGAACTAACTGTGAGTAGTTATGTACCAAAAACTTCACCAAATCACCCAAACACATAACTCTCATGAGAGTCTAGAAATCTCCATACTATTAAGAAAGCCTAGAACAAGGTTAAAACTTTTCCTTGAAGTGAAACAAAAAATTCCAGACAATGACTGAAGAACAGGGAAGAAAAACACATAAGGGTAGAACTAGAAGGAAGAACAATAAAACTAGCAGGATCAACAAAAATGACAGTCTCCCAATTGTTCAGAGACCATCAACAGCAAAATGTATGCTAGCTACTTATCTATCACAACTTACCCTCTGCCTCCATCAGCTCCCTTCAGTGGGTATAGTGAGTGTAACCACTAGCCTGCAAACTGATTCCTGTCGCAAGTCCAGAAGCAAAGGGAAGATGCAGCCATGATACTAGCTAGCACCTCACACCATACTAAGGAAGAGACATAGAGAAACAGAGAGAGAAAAAGCAGAAAACCAAAGAGTACACACAATAGGAAGAAAGAAACAGAAAAAACAGACCAAAAGGGAAATACAAACAAGGACAAATTGCATCAATGCAGCACAAAAGTCATCTTGAGTATTAGAGCACAGAAAACCATCAATACAGCTTCAGAATACCAGGAACCACAATAAGTGATGCATCTTCGCAAGGGAAACACCTCATATAAAGAGGTGGGAAACCTTCCATTCACTAATCTCTCTCAATGGTACAGTTCAGTCATGACTTGACCTTTGTGACAGTTTTTGGGAGATTTTTACCTTCAAAGGAGAAAGATATTTTAGTAGGGAGAATATGCACATCTAGGATTCATATGCACCCACAGAAACAGTGTATTTCCTCAATTTATGAAGCTGAAGCTGAAGCTGCAGCTTTTACACTGTCACTTCTAGGAGACTTCAGTCACTTACAGCTGACATAGAAAGTGCCAAAAATTGCTGTCTAGTTCAAGAAATTCCTAGGCATGATAATCTCTAAGCAGTTGCACAATTGATTAGAGAAGCAACAAGCAAGTTCCTAAAGCTGAATGACTGTCCACCTTTCCCCATACTACGCTTCCTTTCTCATGTCTCACTTTCACATGTACTCAGACATTTCATCACCCATGCGCAACCACAGATCTGAACTGCATTAAGAGACCTAACAACACCAGTCTTTGCACAATCATCCCTCATCAAGTTTTCAAGTAATGCAGATACCCTATTATTAGGGTTTCGACTGCTTACAACTTCAATTGACCTATCCTGAACTAGTGGTTTCCAGGAGCCAGCCCAGCATCCCTTATAGCATGCATCCACCAGGGCACAGTTGGCACAAGACTAGGAATGTGATCAGTCCTTTAGTGACCATTACATGACTGGAGTTCATGGGGAGATAGCCTCGAAAGAGGTGAAAAAGACTTCCAAGGCAACTGGTAGAGAGAAGATGGAAAAAGCCCTTCAGAGAAGAATCATCATGAGAGAGACTATAAGCTACTAGTACCTTTCTTCTTTGCAAAGTAAGCTTCAGCCCTGGCTAGATTCTTGCTCACTGCGGCAGACACCCATTTCTTCTTGCCTGGAAGAATCTCATACTCGCATCCCAGGCTGTTCAGCTTCTCCTTTGCAGCTACTGAAATGGCTCCTGCCTTGATCCTCACCTTCACCTCCAATTCCCCGTCTCCCAGCACCTTCAAAGGCAGCTTTCTGTCCCTGCCCGAAGGGTTTATAATCCTTCTCGCTTTCAAAGCCTCAAGAGAAACTTCCTCGCCTTCTTGAAACCCTGCCGCGGATATGTCCGCTAGGTTAACCGACACGTATTTCGGAAGCCCAGCACCCATCCCTCCCGCTATCCCTCTAAGCTTCGGAAGCCGACGGTATAGCGGCATCTGACCACCTTCGAAACCTGGGCGTACTCCCGACCCCGACCTGGATTTTTGCCCTCGCATTCCGAACCCGCAGCTCGCCCCTTGCCCGGCCGCAATTCCGCGCCCCTTCCTCTTGTTCCTGTGCCTGGAACCCGGCTGCGGTGACAAATTGTTCAACCGGAATCTCCCATCGTCACTCTTCGCTTCCTTCTCTTGCTCCACCACAACTGCTCCCCCGCGCTTCGCCATGGCCACTCCCGTAACTTTGCTTTTTCTTTTCCTCGCTCCTAGAGTAGTTGGCATGGCAGATGTAAAACCCTTCTTTCCCTTCATGGAGAGTGAAGAAACTCCTGGCAAGAATACAGACCGAATGTTAAGCATTTCGGCCTTGACATTGCAGGTAGCAGGCGAGCCTGTGGACGCAATGCGTATGCAAGGCGCAGACGTTGCCATCGCGGAGGACATGCTGCACGCGACCTGCGGGCTTCTCTCTATGTTTTTTCACAGACTACAAAATCACCAGCCCTTTCTGCACAGGCTTACTTCTGGCGTGCATTCGCAGAGAAGGAAGATGACCCTACAACCGCGGATAAGATTTGGTGCGTCCTTAAAAAACAAGGCACCTTATGCCTAAGTCAAAACTAAAAAAACCTTGGAATTTTTTTCGAGTGTATTTCTAGGGTCGGTTCTGATGCAGAATGCAGCCTGCCAGGCCTTACGCCTTACACCCTTGGGAGCGTCATAAGGTCCCTTGGATTTGCCCTGAGATCCCTGGGAATTGAAATGAAGGTCCAAATTCCACAGTCTTTTACACATGGAAAGTCCTCATCCCATGGGACTTCCTGGAATTCAGCCCCACCTAGGTTACCTTCCTTGTAGGTGTGACCTTGTTCAAGGAAGTCCCTCAGTATGAAGTCTTCCACTATACCTAAAAACCTACAAGAAGTTTTTCTACTGTATTTGGAGGACTGGTGGGCCTGGTGTCCAGTTTGGGCCAGTTCCAGGGTTTGGTCCCTTCCTCCACCCTCATGTTCATCACTCCTATCATCCAACACACCCTCATCAGTGAAGATAAAGTGTTCAATCATATGAAAAAGGGTGTTTGGTGTTAGGCTTTAGGGTTTTCACATTCCAATGCACACAAATGTAGACACCAGAGATTTTGAAGCCCATTTTCTACATAAAAATTTGGACCATACATGAAATGAACTGTAGTTGAAGGGAAATGGCTCACTTTTGCATATGCCATGTTTTGCAAACCAGGGTAGGTGATAAGCACTTGTCCAGGGGTGACTATTTGGTTATGAGGTGAATAGTGTATGCTCAAATGTCACAAAGTGTATCATCAAGTTCATTTTCAATAAAAAAATTATTTTCCCTACCTTCAGGCCTTTAGATCTTTCTTATTTCTTGACAGATTTGAGCGATCTTTGTGGCTCTGAGGGGGGAGGTTTAGCATCGTACCAAATGATGTACTTATCATTTGGTCTCGCATTTTGAGGAATGTTCACCATGTGTCATAATGAACTGTGAGTTGCTTTTCCAAGAACTTCATGAAAAATTTCATGGTTTCAGTTGTTGCTACTTTGAGCTTCAAACTTGCAAATAACAGGCACAGCCATGACTGCAATGCTTGTTTTGTTAATGCAAGTTGTTAGCTTATGGGTGAGGGTGAAATAAAAGAAAACAAGCATACACTCTGAAACCCAATTGATTAGCAAGGGGTGTGTCACACTGTGGCCTTGCCATTTACAATAAGAAGGATCTTAAGGCAAAAGAAGAATTATGGAAACTCACATATTTCACGATGCAAAAATATAATCTCCGAAAAATCCTCTAAAAGAAACCAAGTTCCTTTGGCACACGACTGGTTTGACACGAGCCTAATGGTTTTTGGTGTTGGAGTTGCTTGTGTTTGTGTTCTGATGAAAGGAGCTTGCGGGACTTGTTTGAGGATGTGGGAAGGACGGAGGAGGTGAGTGGAGTGATGGGGATTGGGAAAAAGAAGGAGACGATGGATGGGTTGGATTGATCCTTGTAAAGAATTTAGCGTACTTTTTTCTTTGGAGGTGGTGGCGAGATTTTCCAGGGAGACGAGCAGCTGTCTTGGATGGTTTTGGGAAAAAGGTGAAGATGAAGGACTTGGATGAAGTTAGTTTCTTGATTGGCATTCAAGGGGGGAAAGAGCCCATTCTACGTGAGCAGGTTCTTTGTATGGATTCGGTCGCTGCTGCTCTTAGCTTCTGGAGGGGCGGTAGAACGAGGCGAGGATTTGAGCGGGGACGATTGGGACGGAAGTTTGAGGTTTGGAGTCTGTGCGGTTGTAAAGTCTAGATGGGGACACTCAAAAGGAAGTGGCTGTGTCGGGGAATCAAGAGGACATGTGTGAAGAGAGTGGTGGTGTTGCTGGTGATGTTGAATGCATTGCAATTGTTAGTCTACTTGATGCATTCCTGGGGAGGCGAGAAAGCTCCCTCAAAATTCCCTCCCATTGTAATTCAGGTGTCGGAAAAGCCCTGGTCTCACCTGCCCTCCTTCACATCATGGGCCCAAAAGCCAAATCTTGACCCTGTTTCTTGTGAAGCTTTCTTCGGCAATGGCTTCACTCAGACGTTCCACGTTTGGAGTCAGAGCCACGGTTGAACATGAATCTTACCAGGAAGAGTGAGCTGCTCGACCGAAGCTCTTTCAGATTTAATCTCAAGGAAGCGCTGGGGGCCTGGACACTGAGCAAATCAAAACAGTCATTTGTAAAATTTCTCACTGATGATGTATGTATTCTTTCCTTGTCATTGAGGTGTGCAATGTGTGATGAGACTTTATGGCTTGAATACAGATCATGACACAGCCAGCAGTGGTGGTGACTAGGTTTGAGGATGCCAACCTCTTCCACACAGTAACAGATTGGTACAGTGTATATATGACTGCACGGATACCCAATCTGAAGCAGCGACCTCACTTGATATTTGTTGATGGGCACTGCAAGGTACAGGAGCTGCTCAATGTTACAGATTCCCCCCATTTTCAGCCCCAGTTTTCACAATGTATAGTAGGTGTTAGCAATCAGGTTACAATGAAATTGTAACACAGTGAACTCGACCAAGCATTATCTGCAGCCGCACTAACTTTCAGTGCAACATATTGAGCTATAATGCCTGTATGGTGAGGTTGAACTAAGAAAATGTTTGTGGACATCTCCCACTGCATCAAACCACAGACAGCCTCAGAGTTCTGTGCAGACATTTGCTTTTTCTTATCATGACAGCAGTGAATCCAGTTCTTGGTTTGGGTTGTTTTTGTAGTCGAGTATGGATGATGGATGGCAAGCAATGTTCAGTGGACTGAATTTTGCGAAGCACTTGGCAGGGCCAGTATGCTTTCAACCATCTGATTTTCGCACCCTTAGGGTACCATAGCCCCCTCTTCAAAGGTCTGAGTCAAGGCATTTTTTGCAAGGGTGGGTCTGCCTCAGATGAAGACAGAAAAAGATTCCCAAACTCCTGGGTTGCGAGAATTTGGTGAGATGTTCACCTCAGCAATCAATCTTTCATCTGCAACACATTCCCCAAAGAAAACCCAGGGTTGCAAAGGTTTTGTTTGTAAGATGAGTAGACTATGTAAGACCTACCTACTAACAACCCATATTAAGCAGGTTATTAATAGGTAGGTAGTAAAAACAACATTTACATATGTATAAACAAGGCGTCACAAACACGTTAGCCCTACCAATAGATAAAATGTTGTACATGTGCATTTATGTATAGATATATATATAAATGCATATATTGTTGTGCACATGATTTATTTTTATGTGTTTGTATGTATGTGTATATATGTGTTTATACATGTGTAATAACATTAAGATTATTATAGTTGCAATATTGAAGCATGTACGTGATTATAATTTATTAATTACAATCACATAATAGATTTTACAATTTTTAACTATTTGTAAAGTTAACATAATTATAATTTTATATTTTCAAATTATACTACAACTTTTATAATATTGATGTTGATATCAAAAAATATATTTATATAAGTTTTTGTCTATGAATTTTTGTCAATCAAAAGAGAATTTATAATTAATTTTTATATTTAGCTATTGATAGAATTTTTTTATAAATAATTACAAAAAGATTAGTAATTCAAAACCCCAAGAACCCATCGATTCACCAATAGCCAAATACATTTCCATTGTTTAGTGCAAGATCCAAAATTCCGAAATTCCGAAATCCAAAATCCATATATCCTCATTTTTAGGTCCTATTTTGATCAACATCACTCTTAAATATGATGGTGACCAATTTTTAATAAACTTCCAAAACCTCGAAACAACCATCAAGAAATACTTGGAGTTGATGTAAATGGTTAAAACTTGGTCTAAGATGGTAAAGGCTAATGGTGGCTCCCTATTCATGTCTCTTCCATTAACAACAGGATTGTGCATTAGAAGCTTAGTTCTTTGTACCTTCTCTAGCATTTTGTCCTTGATAACCTTATCATAAACACTCTCCTTCACACACATGGTGGTGTCTATAGAAACATCTACCTTTTCAAGTGACTCCCTTTGCCTTTGGTTATTATTCTCATCCTTCAATTGAAAGCCTACCTGGAAGCTTAGATTTCTAACCACCAACACTTTCAATGGTTATCCCTTTGAATTGGCATCAATTTTACCCAATACCAAACTAGAGCTCTATTGATTATAGGTATGCCCCCATCATCAGACTCAACACCAATAGCTATCTCTGCAAATCATTACAAACCTAAACCCAGTTCAATGAAAGGATTTTCAACAACAATAGTTGAACATTTTATCACCTGCATCATTTACTACCTCATGGGTTTTGTTTCTTGGGAAAAGAGGACCATCCACTATTGTGTCCATAATAAAATTGTTCCCTTCCATGTTTTCTTGCCCTTCCACTGTCTATTGATGATTTGATTAAATGCCATTTTCTTCCAAGGTCTTAAAAATTTCATTCTTTTTCACTACAACTAATTTTACTGCACAACACATTGGATTGTCCATGATACCCATTCCCTCAAAACCATGTCCCTCAATAGCTATGGTGGCCTCAGAAGCTATGGTTGACACCATAAAATCTTCAACATTTTCTAAAGTTGATGGTAGAGGTGGAGATTCTTCACCATTCACTTTGACTTGATGGCCCGAATCAAACTTGCATTTTGACTTGCTCAATGTGTTGCCAAATCGACCAACCACTTGACCATTCATTAAACCTTTAAGATAAAATGTGCATGACCCACCAAGTATAAGAGGTCCCTCCTTTTGTCATGTTTGATGTACAACAAACACCTCCTCTAGTGTCGGAGTTGTTGCTACAATGGTAGCAATAGTAGGATTATCAATATTTGCATTATCCTGGATGCCAAAAGGAAGTGGATTGGAGGGGTGAATTAGCTAATCCACCCTTAATTGTGAACTTGTTACTAGTGCAACAAAAATCAATGCAAATATTGTTGGTATTGGAAACATTTTAGTTTAAATCAAATCCATGTAAGAAAAATTTTGTGTTACAACATGTTCATGACCTTCAACTTGTCATGAAGGATGTTTGTTCATGATTGATGATGTAGCTTGATGTTGGTGTGAAACCCCACCCAATAGGTTGTTAAGGACTTCATACTAATGTGGTGGTTTATGGCTAGGGTTTACTCTTGCCAAAAAAAGAGTAGGAGTAGGATGATTTTATAAATGATCATTTTCATTATGAAAAGACTCAAGTTCATTCTTCACCTTAGTGTGGGACCAAAATTCTTCCTCAATTCCCAGGTGGACAAGATTATGGATAGCATTGCTCAGGTTTGGTTGGATGATTTAGTTTATTAAAGGAGGAGGAGGATGGCCATATTAAAAAAAAATTGAACGTCTTGGGGGAGGAAGCTTCCCTGTCAAACTATGGGTCACATGTAGGATTGGGGGAGGAGCATGGTGGTAGGTTTGTAGAGGCATTATTGATTTATTAAAAGTCTTCATTGTTTGACTTGAGCTTTGTTGCAGGATCCCTTGTTGGTGAAGATGGTGAGCTTGATGTTGTTGCTACATTTGTGGTGGTTTTACAAATGCAATAGTTAAGGATGTTGGTGGTTCTTGCATACTAGCTTACATTCATTGATGAACAAGTGCTAAATTTGGTCGTTCCATACTCCCACCCACAACCCAAGCTCATCCTACCAACATAAAATTCCTCATGCACTTGCAGGGATTCTAAAAAGTAAAAGCAAAAGTCTTCATGATAGGACGGATGTTCCTACATGAGTCATTGATTTTTTACCTAATGAAAAATCAACTTGTCAAAGTTAGGAGGTGTTAAACTTGTTCTTTTTGGAATTTATAAGGAAAAATCAAACATTTCATAAGCATCAAACATTTGATCATAATCCAATCCTTGGCATCAAAATATACTTGGCAGCTTCTTAATTCAAGATATGCTCCAAATTTGTATTACAAAACAATAATTACATCAAAAACTAAAAACTATGATTTTAACTTTGCAATAAGTGATGAGGTTGGTTATATTATATAATTGAACATGTTCTCAACTACAATTAGTTGATGTGGCATGGATGGATAAAGTTCAATTGCTTATGTGTCATATCATCTATCCTTGTGTTATAACATCAAATTGTTTAAATAAAAACAACCTAATGGATCATTTTTTGCCATGTCATCAAATTATTGAAAAATAAAATGGTTTCTTGTCCAAAAAGATTTTAAACTTGTTGAATTGGATGATGCCACATAGCCAGGATGCATGCATCCATGTGTTACAAATGTTTACATCTTTACCATTAAAGTTGAGGGGTTAATTCAAATGTGGTCAATGTAGTGATTATAGTTGAATTAAGTCAAAATATTTCATCCTTAAAACCAAACATTGGATTGTACAAGTGAATATGTTATAATCATGTGCAACCATGTGGATATGCAATTGCAATTAGAAAATTTGAAAGCAATTTGACTACAAAAGTTGAAAATAAAGAAATTTTGATTACAAAATTGGGTGGTACATTTTGAAATACAATTGAGTTGGTGAATGTTTAATCCTGACATAATTAACAAAAACATAACACATAATGACAAATTATATTTTGACTTTAGGCTCGTTAAAAACATCTACCACTCAAACTAACACTTAACATTCTACCTAATAGTAATGTATTCATGGTTGCATAATTTGATGGTGTTTAATACATCTTAAAGGCACTCTTGGACCAAAACATCCATTTCATTTACAATAAACAAACGTACATTCCCATTTAAAACTTCTTTAAAAATGGTTGAATTTAATTTTTCTTCAATTGGAACACCATTTGGAAGAAATCAACATTTGGGACCCCACAAATTGTCCCTTTTGCCACCATTTGTGTCTTGTCATTAAGACCCAACAACAACATTTCCTTGCATTTGCCAAACTAAGCCCCCACCAAATTTCAATGCACATATTTAATGAACATTGGGAATTACAAAATGGACCCTAACCTTTTAAAATTTTGGTCCAATGCAATTCATTTTTACAAAACACCAATAACCACAATACATACATTTGTCAAAGTTGGTGTTTGAAGAATCACATCAAATTTCTTTGGGCATTGTGTTGTTACCTTTTTTAATTAAGTCTCTTGCCTTTATCATAATTACACAATGAGCTACTTTCATTAGTTTGCTAGTCTTACCCAAACATGCACCTTGAAAAATCATACTTGAAATTTCAAAAATCAGATTTGAAGTTTGAAAAATAGATTTAGAACTTGAAAAAGAAACTTGAAACTTGAAAACAAAAACCTAAAACTTGAACCAAGAAATTAAACCATGCTTAAGAAATGAGAAAAAGAAAATTCAAAAGGAAAGTAATTGAACATGGCACACTTATAAACGTTAAATGTGATGAAACTTGATATACCTTCTCATCATTACTTATGGTCACTTGCATAAAAGCCATAAACTTAGATAATATTTAAATGTTTGAAGAAATGTTAAAATACGAAGAACAAGGAAGCTTGGGGAATGGACTCTACTCAAAGAAGATCTTGCAAAAATAAAAAGGAAAATAGAAGTTTGAATGCATTGAGAGGGAAACAAACATAAGGAAAATGAATTCAAATTTATCAAAGGTTTGTTTAGTTTTAAGATGGATTTATCACCTATCCAAGGCCATTAATCCAATTGAGGTGTCAACAAATTTGCAACTATGTAAGTTCAAAATATTATGACTTGATTTCAACTCCAATGATTGTAATTCATAATTTGAATATTCCATCAACACATTTCCACCAATATTTCATTCATTCAATTAGGAAATCACATCTTTGAAGATGGATGAATATTACCAGAGTAGTTAAAATTTTGATTTACTTACCTAAATGATATTGACCCATCTAGATAACCTACCTTAACTACCTATTGATTAAGATATTGATTTACATAGGTAGCTTATCATTGCAGCTTAATTACTTAACATACTTGATTAATCTATTTATCCTACCTACATAACCTTAGTTAATAGGTAGTTAGGTAGGCTACCTATTAAGTAAGTTCCTATTAGCTACCTAGGTGCAATCATAGTCAAACAAGCCGAAAACCACATTAGACGACCAAAACATTATCAAAATTTTCAAACATATTTATGTAATGCCACTTCAATGTCATGTTGATTAAAAAAATTTGTGCTCAATGATTTATATGAATGTCGAAGAATTCAAAATTAAATTATTTAATTTAATAAGTTGATTTTTGGTTTTAGTAAAGGACTTTGGAACTTTAACACCCCAAAATCAATTTTATAAAACACTAGGCTAAAAACTATTTTAATAAAAAAACATTGATGGGAAGTTTTTTGAAATGATGATAACCTACCATCCACATATGAAAAACATTCATAATTTTAAAATTGTGGTACTTGAAAAAAAAAAATTAATTCAAAATATAATTTCAGAAATTTCCAATTCCAATAATTATTTTCTAAATGTAAATGGGGTATAATGTGTATGATATATGAACAATATTCTAGCTTATGAGACCAAAACAAAAAATCTTAAAATAGTTATCATATTTTAGCATGATTTGAAATTATAATAATTTTTCAAAACAAAACATAAAATTTGGTAGAATTTCTATATAAATATTCAAAAAGAATTAACACAAGTAATGTAATTAATTGGGGGAATTTTTAATATTTTAAAGAACATGTTGCAAAAAAATTCCTTCAAAATTTCCTTTTTATGAAAAAAATCAAAATGTTCAAAAAGGGCCCATTTGTGATTCAATCCTTTGTCACCATTGGTTCATTTGATTATGATTGCATCCACCTAGAGATATATATTAGGGTTAAATACTTGATATATAGCCCATTTAACCATCATTTTAAATCCACATGCCTAGTCAAATAACCTTCCTCATAAATTAGGTTGGTTACCTATTAGGTCTATTAAGATTAAGTAATTATTAGGCAACTATTAAAGTTAGCTACCTAGGTAGCCTTAAATGTAGCTTGCCTAGTTACTTATTATTGCTACTTATATCATTAAGCTAAAAATTATCCTAATCAAAATTAAGTGGTAAGAAAGTTGAACATAAACCCATCCAATGAACATTGTTAAACATAAATTTAAGCATTTTTATCCATAGATTTATTTTGAAGTCAATTTCATTATTTAATGCATTTATTTTGATTCCCTATAAATATATTACAATTAAAACAATTGACATAGTTATTTTAAAAGACTAAAAATGACATTTAATAGTATTCAAGATGTTCTTAAATATCTTTATTTGCTCAACATGACATTCTTTTAATTGTGAGCATACAACTTATGATTGTAATGTGATAATTATTATAAAAACCCAAAGTTTGTCTTATGTAAACCTTTGCTTATTAAATAATCCTTTTGTGTACCCCAAACATGAATGGACCCTAATGTTTAATTGTATCCATGTTTCAAGTTATATATGTTATATGTTGAACTACTAGATGAGTTGTTTGGTTTCTTGATGCTTTCAAAACATGTGCAAAGATCTAAAGGGGTAGATTTAGTTCAAACATTATAACAGATCAAGGTTGTATGGACTAGACATACGACCCATTTAGTCTATGAAAAAATACTAAGCTTTTGATTAGTGAATCAAGTTGAACAAGTTGCTTGGAACATAATCAAATGTGACACCAATTTGAAAAACCATATTTTTTAAGAATATCCCCTCAAGCTTGTAAAATTCATTTTAAAAACAATGGATTCTAGATTGAATAATTGACTAATTTCATTTGTTTAATAGACATTTGATAGTTTAAGAGTAATTTTTCAATTTTATTATTTAAAATCATAAAGACAACCAATAGAAACCTTACACATGTATGTAATGACATGTATTATTATTATTATTATTTTGGACTGATATGTGTATGTGATGACATGCATTATGCATATATTTAATAAAATTATTAATTCATTAAATACGACTGATTTTTTTACCAATATGTGTCGACAATTTCAACATCAATAGTTTTAAATGCTTGTTTCTCAAAATTTACATGGTCTACAATTATCAATGTAATTTTGGTTATAATGAACATTGTACACTGATAGGTCTCAAAGCAACTTTTTAAATGCCTTTTACATGATCTTCATTTCTAAAAACATTATGTCATTTTCCCTTTGAAATTAATGTTAATTTTAAATTTTTGGTGCACATTAGATTATACATGATTTATAATATTAGTTTTCACATGGTTATATAGGATTGTACTATAGCGTTGTATTATTCACACAAGCCTAATCATAGTAGCTTATTTACATTTTGCATAAACAAGTATCAATGTACATTGAATTTCACAAAGCTTACAAATGGACCCTAAGCTAATAGTACCACAAAAATTGATCTCATTGAAAATAATGCATACATGAATGTAAACATCACTTTGAAAACATCACTAAATCAAGATTGTAAGAAATCATTACAACAAATTCCTACTTTAAACAACAACATTGTCCAAGTCCAAAAGTGGAATACAATCCAATTAGTATATAACCTATACACATATGTACCATCTATGATCATGACCCAAAGAATATGCAAAATTCAAACAAGTTTCATATCTTCCTTTCTTCACATAAAGGATGGCTTGTGCATGAACATGAAGCCTAACCTTGGAACTTAAAATTTAGTGCAATTTTAATCCACTTACATGGCCAAATATGTCCATAGATGAATGATTTCACATGGATGAATGTCATTTTTGCATGGATGAATTTTATTTATGATTTGGATTAAATAAATAAATCATTGGATAAAATTCTTCCATGATTGGAATATAAATAAATTAAATTTTCATCCTCATTTGTTGTCCAAATCAATATTTCAACTTGAATGTCATTTAATAATGATGGATAATGAAATCATAATAGTAGGGGGGGAAATGATGGCGAGACCAAAATGATTTAAGATTTTTTTTTAAGAAATTATTTTCATGAACAACGTTAAGCAATTCAAGAAATATTATCATGGAATGAATGTCCCCCCCCCCCGCAGCCCAATTGTTGTCAACAACATTATATATATATATATATATATATATATATATTGTGAACTAATGGGGTGTCTTGAAAACGAATAATTGTTAAAAAAAACCCCATTGTCATCTATGATAGTAGATTGTTTGAAAACATTTGATTAAGGTGCCTAAAATTGTATTTAAATTTATATAAATAATCCATTATTACTAATGACATTACATAGTTTTAAAATATCTTAAACATTCAAAACTATTTTTTGTCAACAACATTGGTTACATTTGAAGAAAGTCATGGCACCCTTGACAAATATATAATGGCAAAAGAACCCATTGTTGCCAACGATAATTATATGTAGGTTTGAAAGAAGTTGTGGCACTTTTAGAGGAGAGGGAGGAAAAAACCCAATGTCGTTGACAACATTGACTCAATTTTCCCAAAAAATAAAATAAAATAAATAAATAAGCCCATTTTAATTTGACACAAGTAGAAAACTATGTTATATGTCATCAAGTTATGTGTATCATTTATGTTATTCCCAAAAACACTTTGAAACAAGTTTTATTAATCTTAATGAAAATGTTTGCATAATTTTTCAATTGAAAAGTTCGTGCACCTAGTAGAAAAGAACCTTTTTTTGACTAGTTTTAACAACTAATTTTTAGTTTCAAGTGACAGTTACAACTAAAATCCATTTATTCACATTCGACAAGTCACATAAGTCAAATTTTTGTTGAGATGTTCCAAGAATCAAAACAAATTCAAAGAAAATTTCCAAGTATATTTGGAAGGCTACTTATATTTATGAATATACCTTTTAGATTTAAAAATATACATCTTACACCTATTGTTTAAAAATGGGATGAATTTTACACCTACTTCTAAGGATAAGAACCTTTTCCCTCTTATGCCTCATGATTTACAATTGTCTATGTTCATGATAAGTTCACTTCATGCTAATCTTACACCTACTATTTAGAAATGGGACAAATTTAACACCTACTTCTAAGGCATAAGAACCTTTGCCCTCCTATCCTTCATGATTTACAAATGTCTATGTTCATGATAAATTCACCTCATGATTTACATTGAAATTAGTAGGTGGGGACATTCCCAAAATGCAAGGTTGAACTCAATTACCACTTCATCTTATGCCCCTTATTTTGAAAATGTTGCCACTTACATGAGGATCTGCCCTACATTCCCATATCTACAACATTGATTACCAATTAATTTCTCGTTTTAATAAGTATAAAAGTTGACATATCTAGGTGAAAATCCTTTAATGTGTACCACACATGACGAAAAGGGCCTAGTCATTTTTATTGTCCTTTTTTACCCTATATTTTGATCCTCATAAAAAATAATGAGTCAAAAGTTGTCAAATATTTCAAAAGGACTATATTTTAGATCATTACAATTCTAGATTCCATCATAATCATCCATGAATATGCTTTTACATGGGTAAAAAAGACTAGGTAAAATAAACAAAAAAAGGTGATGTTGTGACAAGATTTTGGTACACTTTAAGGAATTTGGACCCATCTTAAGTGTCAAAAAAACTTCTCAAGTATTATATGGGAAACAACAAAATTTGAATATCCAAGTTCATTACACCTACATTTGTTGAAGGGAATATTTTTTAAAAAACCAATAAAACTTTTTTAAATGATGCCAAGGAAGGAAGTGAACCCATTTAATACATAACCAACTTTTTCATTTGTAATATTTTACAAGCATGAATGTGTTGTGGTTTCATGGGAGGTTATTTGACACACACATGTTGGTCAATGAAAATTACATTTGCACACATCTTATTCTTTATAAATTCAATTCCAAGTTTCACAAATCCACCATCATCATGGAATTACATCATGGAATTCCATCCAATCATTATCCACCATCATCTTCAATAAATGTAAATTCAAATCTAGGATTCCCCTTAACATCAATATGCATGGCCATCTCCTTCCCATCCCCCAAATAGGAAAACCCTTTTGGTAAATGTGGATTAAATTTTTGTATAATTGTTCCACATTTATTGTAACAACAAATTTGCATTACAATATTCACACATTCACAATTTTTGCTTTGATTTTAAACACACTTATGTCTACAGTTCATTACAACACCAGATTCATGGTTATTTCAAATAACCAAAATCTATGCTTTAAAATACAATGTAGAAAACCATAAACAAATTTATAATTCATTTCATGATTTTTTAATACCAGAAATAAATCACATAATAATATGAGTATGGAAATTATTGCAGAAGTCTATACATCCCTTGTTTACTCAAACTTTTAATCAAAATACAACGTAAAATTACATGTTTTATTGAAATGTAATCAAACAACAAGATTAAATATGTGGTATACAAAAAACAGAATTTGTAGTTTCTGCTACAAAGTACTTACATCTATCTCCTTACTTCAAAACTAGGTGTCTCAAAATGAATTTCACTTCCCCATAATTCCCACCTTTGGGCAATCCATAAGCCACCATTAACATGTATCAAAATTAAACAAGAATTCAATATTTAAACTCCAATGTACAATTATCAATTCCTATCTATAATGCCTTGTACATCCAAAAACAATGTAATCTACCTACTCTCTTAACACATTTCCCTCTCCACCCCCCCCCCCCCCCCCCTTTTACCAATCCCCCTTATAGTGACCTTAGATTTACACTACAACAATTGACATAGTGCCCACCCTAACAAGGGGTAGTAGTCTTTGAGTGAAATGCTCTTATTTACAAATGTCAATTAGTGCATTTGTCTTTTTTCTTTCAAATAAGGTTACATGAAATGCATTTTATTTCTTCACTAATACAAGATTTTGATTATTACTAAAGAATTCAATCTAAATGATGTTTAACATATAAGATAGAAGAAACCAAAGTCCAAAACAAAATGTAACTAATCTAGTTTTCAAATAAACATAATATTTGAAGAGAAGCTTAAATATGGAATATAATTAACAACTAACACCACACAATGTTAGATCTGGCCCAATAATCTCATGCAGAAAGGGATCAACATGAACCCACAAAAGTGAAAATATGGAGGCCAAAATAAATGACCACACTATTTCAATTGTGGGTATGCGGTTTTGGCGACCCATCAAACCTTTGAGGAATGGGTATAAATGAACAAGCACCCAAAATGCAAAGAAAAGCTTTCCAAAGAAAGGGCCCCAAGCTTGATAACCATTATACATTACTTCTGCAGTTCCCGCAATAATACCCACAATGTTGATGAGCACGAGTGTGGTTGGGAGAATGAGAAGAGTAGTCCACTTGAATGCATATAATTCTCCAAAGTCCTTGTCTTCAGAAGCTTTGGATGTCACAGTGAAATTTGTGTTGATGCCCGCCAACATTTTGAACAACCCTTGAAAGATTGCAAACAAGTGAGCAGAAACACCACTTATCACCCAAAATTGCTCATTTCTCCACCATTCATCAATACCCACTCCTGACCATCGCATTTCCAAAATACTCGTTGCAAAAATTGATAAAAATAGGGAAATAAACCACAAACTTGCAGAATTACTCATCTACACACGAAAAAAACCACTTTAAACTCAATATTTTTGGTCAACAATGTCTTGCCCAACAATTCATGGTTATGTAATTAAAACCTTTACACATTATGCCACATGGTATGTTGAACCAATAGAAATGGTAATTTCAAAATAGAATTCAAGGAGGAAGGGGGGAAAAGAAATTATTGTAACATACTGTCGGGATGATAAATTTGCCTGAAAGAAGGCAAATAGCTGGCAATGTACAATATGCAACAAGAGGTAAAGCGGTGAATGGGTAGATGGCAGTGTTAATATATGCTAGCCTTTGAAGGCATTTCAAATGCCCGCCTTTGTACCCATACCAAATAGGGCAATGTTGGCTGAAACAAATTTCTACAGATCCAAGTGCCCATCGTAACACTTGGTTAAGCCGATCAGATAGATTAATTGGGGCTGATCCTTTGAATGCAGATGGATGTGGCATGCAGTAAATTGAACGCCACCCACGACAATGCATTTTGAAGCCTGTCAAAATGTCTTCCGTGACTGATCCATAGATCCATCCAAGCTACCATCACAACACCACTAAAAAATCATTATTTCTTAAACACTTTAAGAAATGTAACAAGTTGAAGAAAAGACATGATAACTTCAAAATTAAAAAAATATTGACATAATTTAAGGATTTAAAAATTCCAAATCAACTTTCGTGAAAATTTGAATTGAACTATATATATTGTAGGGCTTGTAATGGCCATTAAATTGTAATAAATATAATTTTATTTATAACTTACTTCTTTTCCCCAATCAGATTTGTCTTCATAACCACAACTGATGACATGAATGGCTTCTTTCAACAAAGCATTAGCATTTGCTGGTTGTGGAACACCACCAC
This sequence comes from Sphagnum contortum, assembly GCA_963920785.1. Taxonomy (NCBI): domain Eukaryota; kingdom Viridiplantae; phylum Streptophyta; class Sphagnopsida; order Sphagnales; family Sphagnaceae; genus Sphagnum; species Sphagnum contortum. Next base: position 11,364,725 of record OY987279.1, on the reverse strand, counting down.
TTTCAAGAAAAGTTGATGCCACAAATGCAAAAGATGGACCAAATCTTTCTTCCAAATTCTTTGATGATATTGGTAACACCTTGTCATTTTGTACCCCTGAAAATTTCCATGCAATAATCTAGTGTAAGAACATGTTGTCCCTTGGGAAAACAACCATGAAGTTAATGGCATAAAAGCTAAGTAGTAGATGAAACTTTTGAAACCACTTGAACATAATTAATTTACTTACCCTCGACACCTTCTTCAATGTCTTCAACGCCAAAGATAGAAGACTTGGAATTGGGTGTCTTTTTCTTATTTGAAGCATGTGTAAGCTTGTTCTTCTTTGTGGATTTGTGAGCACCACAACAAATATTTTGAATTGCCTTCTTATTCCCTTCTTTGGTTGGTGGCTCATACCCATATAAAGCTCGCCTTTTGAACACACATCCAGTTCCCACATACATCGGACCTTGGATTCCATCCAAACCTTTCAAATTGATCTGCAAACCACTAGTGATGGCATCAAAAAGATGTGTGATAATCTCATAGAAACTTATTACATCGTGTTATTTGCAACATGTGATGCCACAACACAATTTCTAAAAAAATATTTTTTGTTTATGAAGATTATTCAAAAAGAGAGTTTATTAAAGATATTTCTTTTACTAAAGATATCCTTTCGAAGGGCACTTGTGGGTGATATAGAAGTGGTGTAATTCTCACATCAAAAAAAATAGTGTTGTGATTTGCATATCGATCACTCCTATCGATACCATCAAATCTTTGGGGAAATTGCACATAACATACTTGCTTGCCAATTGATGGGTCCATCATGAAACACATTGCTTCTCGCAAAGCTTTACTGTTATTGATGTAATGATCACAATCTAAATTGAGAATGAATGGTGCATTTGTGAGCATTGCAGACACTCGCACCTGCCAAAACAAAAATTATATTAACATTTTTCACATGTTCAATTTCTTAGTTAGTGTTTTTGACATTGGGTTTGTCTTGAATGAAATCCATGGCATCAACATTAACAAAACACTAAAATGACTATGTATGGGAAAAAAAATCACACTCACCAAAGCATTCATGGCTCCAGCTTTTTTGTGATGATTATAACCAAGACGTTTTTCTCTAGACACATACACTAGTCGTGGGAGCTCATTCCCATCAATGTCATGCCCACCATTATGGCCCAAAAGCACCTACATAATGAACAAACACCTTGAGCATTAGTGACAATTGTGAAACCACATGTACAAAATTTATGGGCTAGTAATGAGAAGATCAAACATTTTAATGTGGATGAAAAATGCCATCCAATATCTTGCAATTTCAAAATGTTGAAGCATTTTCTCATGTGCAAGTTTAAAATTTAAAAGACATGTAATACAAGTACTTGGATCATTGCAGGATGGTTTTGTGTGTTGTTCCCAGGCCATGGTGTACCATCTTGCATTATCCATCCTTCCTCTGGCATTTCATTTGCCTTTGCGACCAAAGCATTCACACGTACTTTAAACTCTTCATATTCCCTCTGTCCACAGGCAAATTAATTCAAACATACATCTAGACCTTTAATTTAATTACATTCAAACATTGCAAATATATGTGTAGTTAGCATTTCAATGGAATGTTTGTGAATGATGATGCATTTACAAGCTTTTTTCTTTATGCATATAAGTTCTTTTGTCTACTAGTTCATTCTTTATGAAAATTATGTATTTTTTTCACATGTCCAACCCCCAGTTGATGAAAACATAATCCAAAGATGATAGTTTGAATAATTAACCTTCATTATACGACGTTCCTTCACAAAAGCATGTTGCACTTTATCCTTCAAATAGTCAATCTTATGGGTGAAATACATTTCAGGAGCACGAGGTTCAATATTGAACTTCTTGCAAAATGGCACCCATTTTCGTGCAAATTCTGAAATTTCTACAATAACATCAAAAGTGAGCATAGATGCTCCATCATCTGATAAATAACATGACATTTTTTCAACAGGGTAATCAACCCCAAGAATTGAAAGGATCACATTAGCAGTCACTAATGGAGGTTCTTTTGTAGGATCCACTGTACTGACAAAAACATCAACATGTGCTAGTTGAGATGGTTCACCTTCCTTTTCATACCTGCAAAGAATTCAACTTGGGTTATGCATTTAGGATTATTAAAGATAAGCAAAAGAAAATAAACTCTAGTGTTGTTTAAAACACTATAAAAGACTAAATTATTTTTGAATGCAAAAACATTTCCAAAGAAATAAAAAGGAACAATTGGATTTTTTTAATACCTAAGAGATAGCCTATCAAGGTATGTTTCTCGATTGATTGGAAACCACTTGGGAAATTGGTCAAGGATCCAAGATATTGCAAACCAGATCTCACAAATCACAGATGTGAGCCATAGGCCAAAAGCATTGGGAACAGGATTCAAAATTCGATAGTGGAAAAAGAATGCAACAATCACAAGCCTTATCATGATGACCATCCTATACGGATTGATTTTTTTGGATTCAAGAAAAATTTTCCTTGATAATGCTCGCCTTGACTCATCAACTCTGAAAGGAACAAAAAATACCCCACAACCAAAAAACTATTCAAAGATTATTTACTGGGAAAACAATTCACCAAGACATGATCTAATTAATCATCTTTAAAGTTGTAAAACAACCAAAATCAAATAGATTTAAAAAACTTACATGAGGAAATTTGGACCTTGTCCAACAACACCATCATCAAAATTGACTCTCTTCTCAATAAGATGATGATTTTTTTCAGTACTTTTAGTCGTTATCACATTCGTCTTCTTTTTCTCTTGCCAAAGCTTCCAATTGTCCACACGTTCCTTCCAAGGCACACTTCCATACAATCTTGAATCCTTGATTGGGTCCATTGATGCCAATGGCACTACAATCAATCAACCCATCAATCAACCAAGCAACCAATAATTATTTTACATGAGCTAGACAAGAAAAGAAAGGGTGATGATCTACATCAAAATTATGCAAAATTACATTTGAACAACTTGAATTATGCAATTTAAAGTACCACAAATTTGCAAGAACTTCTAAATTTTTTGAAAAAGAATTTCACATGAAGTTTTAAAAAGTTGTTGATGGTTAAATCATCACACCTAAGTTTATTTCATCATAGATAATGGAAGGGACTTGTGTTTGCTCACTGCTTGGTGTATCATGTCCTTGTAACATTGTAGCCTCTAGGACCATGGTTTGTTGCTTCTCATGTTTGTCAACTTCAATGTAATTGTTTGTTTGTTTGTCCAAATTGTTGAGGGCCTCTATTGGGTCTTTCTTCAACTTTGAAGGCTCTAGCTTTTGTTCATCACCTTCCATAAGAGGTGGAGGACTTTGTCCTAAATCCCCAAATCATCAACAACTTGTATATTAAAAAAATGGAATTCAAATATAAAAGTTGAAACTAATGATTTTTGTTTGATTCATTATACAAAAAATCTCACATAAAACATTACCATTTGTAATTGTTCACATATTCTTTAAATGGAAATTGATGAAGTGTGCACAAGTTAATAACTTTTCAATCATCATGCTTATGATTAATCTATCAATAAATTTATGAGAAAACCAACCCAAGGTTGACCTTGATGATGATGATATAAAATGGGTTTCATCCATGTTTTGAGTCTTGTGTTCATAACATGGATGACAGATCAAAAATAAACATTCATTACAAACCATAAAAAACTTACTAGTTTCCAAAGTCACCCCAACATCATCGTCCCCATGAATTTGGTAAATGATGACACCATCGAGTTGCTTAAGAGGTGGTTTTGGTTGCAAATTCTAACCATGTAACAAGAAAAAATAGAAAAAAATGAATTAGTTATGGATTTTAAGTGAATTTGTCTAGGCCACAATCGAGCATGCTCACAACCATGACTAGTAATGAAGAAAAACTCTACAAGTATAAAAGTTCAACAAACCATGCCCATGCTTTATTCTTCCTTGAAATCTTGTTTTAACCTTTTTTTCAATAGAAACATACATAAATAGAATGAAAGAAGCTCACCACAAGTTGGTTTTCTTGTGGAATCATTGACCCTATGATTCCTTGATCACCTTCAAAATTGTTTTTTACTTGTAAATTCTTCGTTTCAAAAAGAAAAAAATGGATTTAAAAATCCAAATATCTAAGTTTCATTTCATTGTTTCTTCTTTCACCTACCCACCACCATTACCACCACCATCACCCAAATGAAATCCCTTGAAATTCAACCCCAAAAAAATGAATGTTGAATACCATCTTTAGTAGCTACAACAAATCCTCCATCATGTATTCACAAATCCCTATTCAAAATAACAACAACAGCAATCTCAAGTTTACCAAGACTAACAAGTGCAAATTTAACAAACTCCAATTTATAAGTCTTCCACATCTATCTCCCAATGCATAGTTTCGGACTTGTTTTGTTTAGACTTCTCAACCTCAGCACACCTTCAACTCACCATCACCATTAGAAACAATAATAACAAAAGACTAGGTCTACATTCTTCAAACTTGTCCAAATGTTTTTGGTCAAAATCTAACTGAAAACATTTAAAAACAAACTAAATAGTTGAATTCACAAAACCTCAATTGAGCTTCCACATATTCATTCCATACTTTCACAATCTCACCAAATCACAATTTTTTATATTGTAGCTTGCAAACACATGGAGGAAAAGAAAAATGAGCGAATGAGAAAGAGAGAAAGAGAAATTCCTTCATGCGTACATTCATTTCCTATAAAGCTACATTGACCATGGGCACTACTAAGTTCTAAGAAAACCAAGGAGTGGAACAATAACTTTTTTTTGATTGGTATGCCCACTTTTTCTTGTGGTGAGAATATCTTTTTTTGGAGTGTGGGGGGGGGGGGGGGAAAGGGGGGGTGGGGGATTAATTTTCTTTTTGGGGGTGCTATGTGGGTCTTGACTTACTTTTTTTCTCACCTTTTTTGGGTGTCATATTAGATCATTTTTATTTTTATTTTTCTCAAACTCCTTCCCAACATAGGTTTTATCTAGATCATTAATTTAAATCTTGAAACTAAATCCATTGTACAAGCCAAGGTGAAGACAATAGGTAACTTTTAGTTAGAATTGATAGCATTGAGAGATGAACTAAAGGAGAAATAACAAGACCAATATGTGGGCAAAGCAATATGAAAAGAAGGCAAAATAAAAATAAATGGTGGAAATTGGAAATCTAAGAGATTCTTGCTTTAGGCCGGTCAACCATTGTAAAGCAAGTATCCAATATTTAAAAAGTATCCTATAATTTAGTGGAATATTATCTTTCTTTATTTTTGCAAAAAAAAAAAAAAAGATAGTAAAAAATGTTGTAAAAGTCTCATGCTTTAGAAGTTTAGAGTTGAAAGAACCCACTAAAAGTTGGCATCTATATTATTCTCAAATTTTCATAGACTATTTTCTAAAAGTCATTCTTTAAAGTTTACAATCAAAAGAACTTGCCAAAGAAGCTATCTATCAAAAGTTGCCTATAATTATGAATTATCACCAAAATTTTCTAATTATTTTATATTATTGCTAAAGTGGATTTTGCAAAACAAAATATATGTTAGACCTCAAAGGTATTAGTAAATGGATGTAGGGAAAAAGGGTAAGAGAAATAAGAGTTGTCATGTTTCATCTTTTAGTAAATCACCTTAGGTTGGTTTAAAGGCCTTTGTACCAAGTACAAAGAACTCCCTACCAAAAACCACCATTAAATTTGAGGACGAAGTGAGAGTCAAACAAGCAAATATATTTGGATTAGTTTTCTTGGGGAAGGTGGAAATTGCTTTTGCCAATTATAAACATTTGACCCACTTTTGCTTTCAAAGAATAATGCCATACAAAGTGAAATTATTTTTACACCCTTGCACATGATATCTTTTTATCTCCTTTTCCCCTTTGTTTTTTCTTGTGTTTATAATTTATACATTCAACCTTTTAGATTTTTTTTGGGAAAATAGCACTTTATTTAAAGTTATAATAAAATTAAAGGAGCTTGGGGAAATAGTACTACTTTAATTATTTCCTTTTAAACAAAATTCCATCTTCTATTTAACTTTTTTTTTTTTTTTTTTTTTTGGTTGAGGAGATGGTGGGAGGAGAACCCACACTTTTTCTTTCCTTTTTTTTTCCATTACAAAAAGATTAAATACATGTGTATTGGAAAATTGAAAGTTTTCTTTTCCAAATAAAAGATTTGGTCATTTGCCCTTTTTCCGTCTATACATAGCTGTAATTTATAATGCAAAAGTATTTTTCACTTTCTAATTTCCACATAAAGGATTTTATGTGCCCTTTTGACTTGTTTAAAGGCAATTTGCAATGAAAAAAATATTCCATTTTCTAGCCAACTCAAAAGGGTAGCATGAAGAGCTTCTAATATTGTTCTAGTCAACATACTCTCTTTCATGTGAAAGAGCACCTAGACTTGTCGGAGACTTGAGGGAATTTGTTGGGCAACCTAAATAAAATTTCCCAATCTGCCCAAAATTTTCAACCACCTTGGAAATATTTCCTTAAGTTTTCTGCAACTTGACTTAAAATAGTTTTGGCTAGCTTAAAAAACTTCTAAACATTTTTCCATGTTGCCTGAGATTTTGGGCAGCAATGAAACCTATTTTTAACCTCAATAATTTGCCCAAAATTATCAACTGGAATTTTTTTAATTCCCAAACTGCCTTATTATTATTATTATTATTTGGATCATTGGGATTTTTCCAGAGTGCCCAACATTTTAAAGAGTAAAATTGAAAATTGTAACGTTTCTAATATGCGCAACATTATTGGGCAGATAAATTCCAAAACTGCCCGAAATGTTTTGAGCATCATGGAAATTTTTTATGAGAAATGTTTTTGAGCATCAAGATTTTTCCAGGGTGCCCAAAGTTTTGGGCAGAAGTGAAATTTCTTTCAATCTATATAATCTGCCCGAAATCATCAGGCTACATAAATTCCCATAATGGCCAAAACAAATTCGAGTATCCAAGAAAAAAATTCTCAAGAAATTTCTGCAAAATGTCCAATTGTTTTTGGCAAAACGGGGAAAAAAGTAAATTGTAAGTTTCCCTAAGCTGCCCAAATGTTTTGCACGGTTTGGACATCCACTCAATGTAAATGGTTCAACATAGAGCTAAATTAAGCCCATTATACTATATTATCTATCCCATTGTGCAAATAACACAAGGGTTAATTGACTCCAAGGTTTATAATTGGTCATTTTAACCCCCAAATCAAGAGAGAGTTAAATGGAATAAAAATATTTGTAGTAAGCCTTTGTTTGAATCTAATTTAGATGCAAGAAATAATTCAATCTTTGCTCCTACAATAGACAACTTGCTACATTAACACGTTTTACATGGATGAATAAAGCACTCTAGGATTGGAGAGTACAAGATTTCATTTAAGTTTTTCCTACATTTCTAACTTTGCTCTCACAACATCATAAGATTGCACATGTCTTTATATGTTTTCATAGAATCAAGGCAAAAAATTTAACATATCATCGTCTACTTAAACTCCTCTCTCTATTATTCATGTTAAGCTTTCAAAAGGTATAACTACATAGCAAATTACAAAGTTCCTCTTTATGCTTAACTTAAAACTCAAAGTGCAAATATATATTTTGCAATGCATTCTATTCAACACAAAAACATAGGTCCAAATGCTTCCTATCATGGAAATTCTTTATTCAACTAATGAAATAGATCCCCCATTTATTCATTCCCACACCAACTCCATGCAACATCATTAAACAATTCATCCTTATAAGCTTCCATAATTCCAAGTGCAAAACCAATAGCCATTGGCGAACCTCACGCACCAAAAATTAAAAGCCAATAGCATTATATGTGTTGCAATCAAGAGACTCAAACCTATAGATTTTTCCCAAATATAAGTAGTCTAATGCCAAACCATCCAAGCATAGAAAATATCCCCTTGACGTGAATAATTGGTGTTTCATAAGCATGCATGTTCATTTCCCTAGCTCTAGATAATAGGAGTGTATTTTCAAAGCATGGTTGCACATTAATAGTAAGGTTAATTACCATTGTCCCAAAAAATTCAATTTATTGTTATGTAGAATAATAATTTGGTGGAGTAATGAATTCATTGGAAGGAATTATGGTTGGTCAACTGATCAAAATCAACAATTCCACAAGAAAGATATGAGGGTAGAAGATATTTGGGACCTAGGGGTGCTCAAGGATTGTCTAGCATGGTCAAAAGTGCAAGAAAAGTTCTAGTTTGAAAATGTGAAAATTGCTAGTAATGAAAGATATTGCCAAGTGGAAATAATGGATCATGGTTGAAAATTTTCAAACATATAAAGAAGGTGAATGGATTGGGCCTTTGGTAATGATGACTTCATGCCTAGGCTTGTATGGAAGGTTGATTTGAATCATGTTTTAAAGTTCTATCATGAGTACAATAGGATCAAATTCGATGTGCACATTAGGATATCCTTAGTAACTTTGCATGTTAAAACATTCTTTTGACTAGAATGAAACCAAGATGAAGGGGAATGTGAACATTCATATTAGGTGTTTAATTAACTTCCAAAGAAATATAAGAACAAGTTAAGCAAGTATGGATAGCACTAAGAGGGGTTATGCTATGGATCATATGGATAAATAGGAATCATAATATCTTAAGGTACCAACATGAATGAATATCAAATTAAACATCTAATTTGGACAAGCATTTCAAAGTATGGATAGACTAAAATAGCAAGCTATGTTCAAGTGTGTTTGTAGGCCTCTTATTGTTCATAAATATATTTTTGGAATTTTTTTTTGGTAATGGGGAGCCCACTTTGGATTTCGTGCAAAGGATCATTTGTGCATTAAATAGCATTATCACATATTAGTAGATATAAAATTCTTATTCTACATTCTAGTCTAAATCTAGACTAAATCATTTCATGAAACTAATACTAATAATTTTTGTTCAATTAGATCTACTCATATCTAAATTCAAAACTTCAATTTAGTTTTGCAAAATATGGGAAAAACATCAAAACAACAAAATTAGCTATGGAGTTGAAGCTTTTCCAAAATATAACATGTTTTTATTCTATATTCTCAAAAATTCAATGTTCTACAATGATCCATTGTCTTGCCAAAAATGATCACTTAAAACAATCCTATGATCAATTCAAATTCAAATGGTGATGAAAATTATATAAATTAGTTAATAAATCATAGGAAAATAACTAGGTAAATAAGTATTTACTAACTAACTATTTATAACAAGTAAATACTCCCTTAACATTCCTCGACTCATATTCCAGATCAAAGTATGTTAAAAAGCTAAATTAGTCTATTGTTTTTTATCATGTGGGTCAAAAATCTAATGTTGATCTTGTTGTACTACAATCTGATTTATTTGTACTATAATTTAATCTATTTGTACATGTTGTATTATAGTTTATGCTATCTGATCCATTTGATCTATTTATGGTATAGACTATTCTTCCAATTAAATCAAAAGTTGATTATTTGTTGTGTTTAAAATCTATTGTTGTATTTTTTATACTTTTATTTGCAGTTGTGCACTTGTTTGTTAATTTGTTGTTGTCTACTCTTATGATTGTAACTCTAATGTGACTTATATCTGCTACTATAATTGCAAATATGATGTTGCTTGAATTTGTTGCTATGACTATAAAAGTGATGCTCTAATTGTTGAAGTTCTAATGTTGGGTCAATTTGATCCTCATGTATTTCCTCAAGTTTGTGTTCTTTTAGTTTGCATTTGCTCTCCTATTTCTGTAATTGCAAATACATATTCTTGGGAACTAGCCTCATGTGGAATAGATTCTGATGGTTTTAGCCTCTATTTTGATACATTTTTCATACCTCTAGCTTCCTTTTGCGAACTATCCCTTCCTCCTTTGAAGTCTACAAGTTCCTCATTTATTGTTCTTGTCTTTGATGGTCTTACACCATCAGTTTTTCCTCTCTCTTCTTCCTCATCTAAGGTTTTTGATTCTGTATTCAAGACTAAAGGTTCATATTGGAAAAATGGTATCACCTTTTTCCATCTGGATATCTTATGCATGTAAAGCTTCTCATTTTTTTCATACATTCTATAGACTTTTCCTATATCCTTTTGGATTATATCCTAGAATGCATCCCACCAAAGATCTACATCCTTCTCTTCCATAGTTAATGCCTTGAGTTTTACCTTAAGCAAACTATCTTGTTTTTTGAGTTCTTTGTTCTCTCTAAAGACATTGTCATAGTTGAAGGGTTTGATTCCTTTGGCATGTTTTAGAACTTGCTGCAACCTTTCATTAACAACCTTCCACTTCTATAGGTTTTTGTCCATCTTTGCTTGTTTCTGCTTAGATTGCCTGTGTAATTCATTTTAGGATTCGTACACATTACCAATCTCTTTTTTGAACTCCTCTAGCTCCTTCTGTTGTTTCAAGAAAATCTGTTCCATATTCTTATCATCTATCTAAAGTTTATTATGTTCAGTATTTCATAAAAAAATGGTAGAAAATAAGGATTGTTTTTGGTTGCCTTATTCAACTTCCTGAAATCTACATAGACTCTTAGTTTTCCATTCTTCTTTAAGTACTAACACTATAGGTGATAACCATGTAGCCTCCTCTACCGGTTGATAGTTTAATTCTACAGTCACAAATCATAGTAGTATTCCAAGTCTTTCCATTTCCGAGACTCCCTACCGTGCAGGGATATGCTGTGGCTGCATGATCTTTAAACCCATGAAGGAGTAGTTGACATAATGAAAATTGACTGTGGTTGGAAAAGTGGCCAATTGTTCAAGATATTTGGTACAAGACAGAGGTCAAGTTTGAGGTGAGAAGTTTCTCTCATACATGTGGATTTGCAGTTTCAAGTCCAATCCAGTTTGAATTGGCCATATGTTACAACCAATGTGACCACCATAGCTGCAAGCTATTGTTAAACTGAACTATGGTTCTCAAATAGAAGGACCATTTCCATCAACAAGCACCTCAAATGTGATCTGTGATGAATCATTTTTCCTTCTTTTCTATGATACTGGTAGCTGTACATGGTGCCCTCTTAGATTTTGTTTATGGACTGAGATGGAGTCAATGTGCAATTATGTGCAGTCATATGCACTTTTGTTGAGATACAGATGAGTTCATGTGGTTTCTTTGGCATAGCTGATTTATTGCAAACATCCTAGTCACTTGACCTTGGGGGAGGTTCACTCTGTGAAAATCCAGATTCTCTTCAATCATCTCATCTTCATCTGATTTTCAGTTGCAAATATGAGACTCATGTATTCTATTTGATAGAGCTTGCAATTCAATTTATCCATAGTCTCCAAACCAAAATTTCCCATTTGCCTGCAACATTGTTGCAAATATCAAAACAGCAGCAAAGAATATACGAAAGAATACATGTTTTTTTCATAAATATGAAGCCATAGCAAAATTGTGAACAACAGAGACCATCAAAGCCCTTTTTGCACAAACTCAATACTTGTTGCATTCACTGTACAGTACCAAAAATAATGGGATACAGAATGAGCACTGACAATGTGGTAATGTGTTACATGTTAAATCTGCTCACTGTTGGGGAGTTAATGCATCTCAGTGACAAGCAGATACAGAGAATAAAAGTTGCTTTGAACCATGTCACATAGTATCATGACAACTCTGATTTACACTCTGTTTGAGAGCATCTAAGCATCGAGCCAATATGGAGAATGGGATCTCTGAACGATGTCATTTTTTATATGATGTTTCTGGTTTACACTCTGTTTGAGAACTGATGCATTAAACAGATGCAAATTACTTCGGTAGATAGAGCTCGGTCCAGAGCATCAAGCCCACAACTCTGGATTGTACACCACATTCCCAAGGCTCTCCACTTGCCCTGGGCACTGCGGTGTGTTAAGGACAAGTTCATCTCACATTCATTGTCAGCAGATCTCCTATTTAAGCTCCAACTGTTATCAAGCAGCAATGATATGTGTAAGCAACCCATATCATCATACTATGGACACTGAAATTTTCAAGCATCATGGTGGAAATCATTTGAGTTCCTTTTGTGATCTCCAATCATTAGGTTACAACAGCCTTTGCAGCAACAACAGTGTCAAATCAGGTTGAGATACAAATACAGTATGGCTACATATGTAGACTGAGGCAGTGACAGGTTTCCAAGGGACACTGTAAACCTTCCCATTGCAGACCAAATATAAGTGAAGTATCTCAGGAGTCCTTGAACATATTTTGGCTCATGAAATCATGGAGGACAAAGATTCTATAACAGCTATGCAAAAGTACATACAATTCTCAAGCTAGGTGGCAATCTATGAACTTTGTGATCATCACAACATGCTAGGTGGCAAGCCATGCTAACCCTAGGCCTTTGATTAACTTACCAGATCCAGGACATTTCAAGCATCAGATATGACTGTAAAAGCAAGCTGCCTTGATGCAACAATTATTCAAAGTTCTACAGGATCATTTTGCTTCAGCAAACACAGTCAATATTTTCAACAGAGACGAGCCTCCAGTCTGCAGGGCAGATAAGAGATCTTTGATGAACTTGCAATCAGTTCATATTCATAGATTTTGCACAAGGAAGGATACTTGTAAGCTTTGAGGTCTTGATGGAAGCCCTGGCATGGTGTTCTTCCTCAAGAAGACTATTTTCCCTTTTGTTTCTAAGATCCTGTTACAAGTTGCTTTCACTTGCTTGAAATGAGGAGACTAAATGACTACTGTTTCTGCTTAAGAAATCACATCAGGGATAAAGATCCAAATCTAAACACAACTCTCAATTGCCCTCACCTCCTTGGTTTGTGAGCTTTTTATAGAGAAAACAATAAGCCCAAGTCTGATAATTAGTCACAGTTAAGATTGCTTCTTCTATACTTGTAGCATGGCGCAGTGGCAGAGGTTAGTCATCTTGCAGTGAAATGTTTGGACAAGAATACATTGGGGATCCACAGAATTGCAGAAGGATGGAAATAAATTGTTGTAAACTTGTGGCATGGCAGAGAGAAAAATATATGTCCTCTCAAGAAATGCATGGAGGCTGGACAAAAATAGATCCAGAATGGTCATCTTCACCATGCTTGCTTTGACTAGAATAGCTTCGTGTACAAACTACAAACTGCTAAAATGTAGCCAATGTAGCCTTGACAGTCTTTTGTGCAGCACTTTATAACCTTACCATTTGAAGTTGATGGTATGGAAATTTGTGGGACCAATCAAGACCAAAATTTCTTTGCAAAATAAAGTGATTGAATTATTGAAACAGGAGCCATTACAAGTTGGGGGGTTGCTCATTTTGCCTAGCATGGATGTGACCTCTATATTATATATAGCCATCTAGAATTAGGTGTCAATGACATCGAATGGGGAGATCCCAATGGAAAAATCATTACACAATTTTAGATGCAGTGTGAACTTGTCATGATTTTGTTTCAAGTAATGCCAAGCTTCTAACATTGATGGGGTATGTGTAAGATGAATTGCCATCCCAAAATGCTCCAAAGAGTATTTTGTCAACATGTTCAGTTAAGTGAACAAAATCCCAGTAAAGATATGTGGATGGGTGTTTGCACAATGCTTGCTTGATTCCAGGAAAATTAGCTGGTACTTTTGTCCCACATTGGAATTGAGCATGAAGGAAGCCTGCTCCGCAACATCCGCCAGTCACATTCTTCAGCCCTGAACCAGTCAACACAAAGTGGATATGAAGCAATGCCCATTGCACAATGGCTACAATCAGAGAGCCTTCTTCTTTGCTGGACTATGTTCTAGAAGTCATTGGAAGATGATGATGCATCAAAACTGCTTTAATGAAACTCAATTCTTATGAACTTCTAGAACATGATTCCACTTGGATTCAAAAGCAAGTGAACATATATACATATAAAAAACAACATTCCATGTGGTGGTGTGAGATATTGCATAAAGATCATGAATACATACCAAAAGATGTGGGGTTTTTAACCACATCAGATATAAAATCGTAGCTGTCTGTTAATACAAGGTGGAAGTCAGGGACTGCAGTATGGAACCCATCCACCACTAACTTCAGGCCTTCATTGTAACCAAGGGCAAGCTCATTACCCGGGTTGACACACGAGCCATTGTTTGCACTCCTGACAGATGGTGAGCACCCAGTGAGTCCTACTCCAAACAAAATCACCTTCCTTGCACCTGATGCATATAACGTCTGCCATGCATTTATAACCCACATCAGTAGTAAAACCTACTAGACAGTGTAAAGAACCTCCAGAGCAATTCTTGTCCCTTGTTTAAACTTAGCTTCTGCAGCAGATAAGCAAAAGGGACTTTGAAAATCATGCAATGTAATGTTTACTTCACTGGGTTAATCAACCACAAAATATTAGCATAAGCTACAAACTGATAATCAGAATTTTTTTGTCTATTGGCGTATACTACATGGTGATCATTGGAAAATGTTGAAGCTTACTTCAAGTGCAGTTGTGTAACCATCAATCAGACTGCTGATGTATTGGGTTGCATTATACTGTTTTTGTTCTGCAGGACTAGCAGTGGCAAGGCTGATAAGAAATGCTGTGAGGTCATTAGAGCCACTAGCTATAAGAAACAAGGCCTTGGAAATTAGGTTCTTGGCTCCAACCACTCCCAGCTCCTTCACCAGCACTGCTGTCGCATTCTGATATTGCTTCAATTGGACACCCAAAGGAACTGCCTGTGGCCCAGTTATTACAAAGGACTCCCACTGAGTCAGAAATTTGCCAACCCTAGTCTTGGCTGCCAAAGCTCATATTGAGAACATGACCCTAGACAATTTTTCCAAAGAGTGCATTTGTACATTACCATAATTCACACTATATTTCCTGCTCTCCTCATTGGAAGGAAACTCTCACTTGTCCGCAAGGTGTTTATCTAATGCAACATGGAATGAAGGAAATTTCTGTCAGATGGATATGGTCTTATACTTGGTGACAATCACAAACAAAATAAAACTAGAAATTCCTGTTCATGAATGTGAAGATATAGTGATGGGATGCAGTTTGCAAGAAGAAAATCTTACCAAGCCAGCATTTGTGGTATTAAGGACCCCACTTCCTCCAGAAGCGAAGTTTATCCCCTTGTTGAATGTTACGTTGGGTTGCAAGTATGGAGGAGCGAAGGGCAACGCTAACGCTTGAGCTGCAATGCAATAATTTCCGCAAATTATACTTTGAGTATAAAAACTTAGGTTTTCTTGCCCACTTGAACTGTGAAAACATTCTGTAACAACTTGAAATTGCCAATGCCGTTCAGAATTGGTATTGAATTTTCTGCAATATCTCAGCTAGATTGTACCAGCGGAAGACGAGAAGCCATAAAAAATCTCTAGCGAGAGAAGAAATTTGACCTCAATTTGACCACATCTTCAGATCAGACGCGACAGATTTGTTTCAAAAGAGAGTCAGCAATCACACACCGAAAAAATCGCCGAGATTGCGGCCATTGCTAAAGCGACCAGTGGGCCTGTGGAAGAAGGTTTCGCCATATGGTGGGAAATTGGCGTGATACTCGGCATTGGGTACATAGTTGTTCTCACCCACATCCAGAACAGAGTCCCCGAATACGAAGTACGCAGGCACAGACTTGACCGCGTCCACCACCGTTAGGAAGGAGGCTACAACCACCCACGCTCCAATCACAACGCTTAAAGCAAACAACACCTTCATCCTGAAAACGCCCATCATAGTTGCTTCCAACAGCTTCTAGTAATTATGCCGTCCGCCGGTAGCTCTGATATTTCATCCTTCAACCCCAGCAGCTCACATGAGAATTCCACCTCGCTGACAAGCTTCCCCAAAAAAACAAATAAAGCCTCAAAGTTTGCTTGCTTGCTTGCTTACATACATATCACACAGAACATCAAGCTTGAAAGTCTCTAGTAATTAAATTACTGTAATGAATGTTATTATCTTACAAGCAGTTTTTGAAAGCGAATTTATACGACAGGTTTTTTTTCATCATGGGTAGAATTTTCGTTACTTGGCTACAAAAGAAAAATAATCCAATGCGACTCACACAAACAACGGGTGTGTCACACTGCGGCCTTGCCATTTACATTAAAATGTATCTTAAGTCAAAAGAAGAATTATGGAAACTCAAATATTTCACCATGCAAAAATAGAATCTTCTAAAAATACTCTAAAAGAAACCAAATCGTTCAAGATATTATCTACTTATATAATGTCCTTGGTTTTGTCCGCTTATCCTTGGTTTTGTCCGCTTGCGGTGGTGTCCGGTCGTCCTTTCCATCCATCCATCCCGTCATCCGTCCCGTCATCCATCCATCCAAGTTCCTCATCCCGGAAGAAGAAGATGATGGAAGAGGAGGAGAACGACCACGAATGGCGGCAGCAGCAGTTTATCCAAACATTTTAACAATTAGAAACTTTTTTAAAACACTTAAAAATAGAAACAAAATGAAAACATATAAAATAAATATATTTAAACATGAAACAAGAAAGGGAAATACTGTAAAATAATCTTAAAAGAAAATTAAAAAGCAGATGACAAAAAATAAGAAACAAAACAAAGAGCAAAAGAAACAGAAAAAAATCCATACTTGAAAAAACAAATGAGGTTGTCTTCTTTTTCCAAACTTCAAACCTATCTAATCAAACAAAAATACAAAAGTTTTTTTAAATTATTTTCATTATAAAACATATTTAAAAAACTAGAATTTTTTTGAAAAAGAAAATAGAAACTAAATAAATAAATAAATAAATAAATGCATAAAAATAGGAAAAAAATGAAGATAGAAAAAATAAGAATTGAAAAAATAAAAACATGAAACAAACATAAACAGAAAAAAAGTAAAAACGCAAAAAATATAAAAAAGGAATGGAAACAAATGAAACAAGGAAAGGGAAATACAGTAAAATAATTTTAAGAGAAAAATAAATTTACAAAAATGAAGAAATCAAATAAAAAATAAAAATAAGAAAAAATAAAACTTATAATAATGAAGAAAAACCTTACTTGAAAAAGAATGAGGTGTGTCTTCTTTCTCCAAACTTCAAACTTGCATCCAAATAAACAAAAATATAAAAGTGAAAAATAAACACTTTATTTTTATTATACAAAATAATAATAAAAACAGAAAACACATAAAAATAAAAAATAAACAAGATAAAAGTTTCTAGAAAAAACTAAAACATGAACCAAGTTTAAAGAAACCGGGGAACTTCAGAGTGCCCGAAGGTCACGGGTACCCACTATATATAATATTTTAGGTGTCTGTCCATCCGGTTGTCCTCCTTGGGGGTAAGGGGGTTAGGGTTAGCATGCCCTTCATAAACGCGTTTCAAAAGAAGAAAGCTTGGAATCTGCCCAAATCCTTCACAAATCTCAGCGATTTCAAAACCTATTTTTTTCATAAACGCGTTTCAAAAGAAGAAAGCTTGGAATCTGCCCAAATCCTTCACAAATCTCAGCGATTTCAAAACCTGTTTTTTTTCTCCTCAAAATGTGGCGATTTCAAAACTCTATTTTTTTCCCCTCCTGGAAATGTGGCGATTTAGTTTTTTTTCTGGAAATTTTCCAAAATGCTCACTTCACCATGTATGTTTTCATGGGGGGACTTTTCAACGGATTTTCGTCACAAAAAATAAATAAAATAAAAATAAAATTAGTTGTTTTGCGCCTTTGTGTGTGTCTCTCTTGGTTTAAAAAAACCGGGGGACTTCACAGTGTCCAAAGGTCACGGGTACCCACTAGTAACTCTATAATAACTAATCTCAAGTTTCAACACAAGCCAAAATACCATCTTTCAAAAATGCTCATATAAAAAAATAGACCTAATATTATTACCTAGGGGCCAAAATCCACTAAGCTAGTATACTCTATAATGAATCTAAACACAATATCCTTGCCTTGGTAGGCAAAAAAATAAGCAGACACCGAGCTAACAGCTGTCAATTTGTTGGCTCCCTCTTACAGAGGCATTGTGGGAATACCTTTTGAGCAGGTACAGCTGTTGGGGAATCAAACGTAGGCTGAATGGATAAGGTTCCAAGTTTAGGTGTAATTGTTTTTCAAAAGTTGGGTGAGGGGAGCAAATGGGGTTTAAATATTTCAAAAAAAAATCGTCTCTCAAAGGGTTTTTTTTTAGATGTGGGGTTTTAGTGCATAAAGCAGTTTTATTATGTGGTATTGGGAGGGGTGATTATTTTGGAGGAGGTTTTTTTTCCAAGGAATTATTTCTTAGGTGGGGGGGGGGGGAGGGGGGGGAGGGGGGGGAAAGACAATTGTTGATTGAGAGAAGGTGAATTTGACCAGGATAATCTTGTTCTTAACAACAATTTTAGAATAACATATGGACAACTTCTTGAAGTATACAGTGAAGGTCAATGTGTTATGGTCTTGATCAAGAATGTGACAATAACATTCAAAGGAGATCGACATTTGAGAGCACAGTAATACATAATTCTCACAAAGGTTGTTGATGAAACTATTCAAAATGGCTTTTTTATGTTGCACAAAAAATTATCAATTGATTCAACCACACCAAGAAAAGTAAATTCCTTTCTTATCATTTTTTTCAAAAACATTTTGAATTTTTTTTCAAAATCAGGCCAAAAAAATTAATTGATGGTGCCAAATGTTCATCTATAAGTCATTTATAATAATAATAAAATGAGATTTGTTAAGATAATTAAATAATATTTGTAATATTATATATATAATTATTAATTAGGTGGCCATCTGATTAGGCCCTTCCCAAGGGGAAAAAACTTTCCTTTTCTTCAAAGTTTTTTTTTAAAAAATTTTACAATTGGGTGGCCATCTGATTGTGTCCCTTTCAAAGGAAAATAATTTATTTTATTTTATTTTCATTTTTTTACAATTGAATGGCCATTAATTATGTCCCTCCCTAAAGAAAAAACAAATTCTTTTATAATTAAACGACCACCCGATTATGGCCTTCCTAGGGGGAATTTATTTATTTTACTTCAAAGTTTTCTTAAATATTTTTTACAATCAGGTGGTCACCCAATTATGTCATTCCTAAGGGAATTTTTTCTTTCTTTTTTTCTATGTGGAAATTGTCAAGCAATAGATGTCATCATTTGTTCAATGAATGATGTTCATTATATTGCTTGTTATTCAAAAATCAAAGGTTTATAAATCAGGTTTTCTTCGTGGTTCCATTACAACCAATGATGGACCTATAATATCGACCATTGAGGAGGAATGGCTTGAAGCAATTGTGCATATAACAAAGTTTGAATTCCTAAATTTGGCGCATCCAAAACAAGTTTGGCTCTTCATTTCAATTTGTGTTCACTATAAATTTTGATTCTCACCCACAATTACCCTAGTTAATTTCCAAGAAAACATACAATAGTTTATCCCACAAAAGAAAACAATTTGCATGTTAAGGGTTTGGTTATTCCTTTGACAATTACTTCTAATGATGATGTGAAACACAAGCTTGACTTTGATGAGTTCAAATAAGTGTCTAAACAAAAACCCTTTTAAACATTAAGGTTGTTAATAGTTTTTATGTAACCTTTCTATAATTACCTTTAGTATACAAATATTGGACATATATGTGAAAACTTCCTACACCATATTTTTTGTGATTTCCTTTTTTGGATGTTTGAAACAATTTTTCGATGCAAATAGTTTTTGCATATAAATAGTTTCCCAATGTAATTTTTTAACACTAGTACAAAATGTGGGCACAATTCACTAGCCTAAATCACTATGGGGCCTTCATAATGAAATAACTTTACCTAGCCTTAAATTTCAATCCACTATATGTGAATTGGGTCACTATATAATAAACCTATTTCATTATATAATTCATTGAATTTGTAGTAGAATTGGATCATGATGTAGTGGATCCAAGTTGATACATATTGAACCTAATTAACTTGAAACATTTTACAATTATTAAACAAACTAAATATGTGTGTGTGTGTGTGTGTGTGTGCTTGGTTGTTTTTGTGGCAACCCAAAATGGTGTATCAATGTCATTAATTGGTTTTGGCTACATAAATGCTAACCCAATATGGATTTTTGGTCACAATCTTACATTAGTGTTGACCGATGCATTAGTAAAAATTTGAATAATAAAAAATAGCCTATTTTTAAAAATTAACATAGGGTTCAACAACTTAGAATAATCAATAATAATTTATAATAGCCGAAAGTAACCAAAAATAACTTATCTTGAATAGCTAAAATAGTTGAAAGCAACTTAAGGTGGAATGGTTTAAAATAATTAAAAATAGCCTACTTACAATAACCTATAATAACCAAAAGTAACATAGAGTGGATGGCTTAGAATAACCAAAAATAGTTTAAAATTGCCTAAAAAAAACCTAAAATTGCCAAAAATAATTTAGGGTGGAACAACCTATAATAACCTAAAGTCATCTATAATAACCCAAAATTGCCAAAGGTAAAATAAGGTGAAATAGTTTACAATAACCAAAACTAGCTTAAAATAACTTTAAATAATTGAAAAAGCCTAAGGTGAAATAATTTTAAAAGCCAAAAATAATGAAAAATAGGCGAATAGTTCAAAATAACAAAAACAAAACTTATAAAACTTAAAAGTAACTTAAGGTGAAATGACTTAAAATTGGCAAAAATAACCTAGGACGAAATAACCAACAATAATCAAAAGTAGCATAAAATAACCTAGAATTGTTTAAAGTAGCCTAAGGTGAAATAACTTACAATAACCAAAAATAACCAATGATAACCTAACATAGATCAAAATAACTAAAGATGAAATAACTTATAGCAACCAAAATTACTTTATATTGTTAAAAATAGCCTAAGGTGAAACAACGTATAATAACCAAAAACAACCTAGAATCATGAAAATAGCTTAGGGTGAGACAACCTACAATAGCCAAAATCAACCTAGAATTGTGAAAATAACCTAAAATTGTGAAAATAACCTAAAATAAAATAAGTTACAATAGCCCAAAATAACCCAAAATTATGAAAGTAGATTAAATTGAAATAACTTATAATATCCCAGAATAATTAAGCTTAGGTAGTATTATTATATTAGCAAAAGGGTGTAGTCATAATTAGGGTACCAAAAAGGAATGATTTATTTTTAAAAGATTAGAAAGGATTTTTTTTAAAAAATTATCTTACATTATTATAGTTATAGTATATTGTTGTATGTCAATAAATAAAATGGTGCCTTTTTCAATTAATTAAAATAATTTAAAATAATTTGGATATTATGTAAATGTCAGTTTAAGTCCTATAAACTAATTATATCAAGTGTCTAAGTTGCACATTTTTTTAAAGGAATGCATAAAGTCATACAATTGGTTTCAATTTTTTTGTACAATAAAAACATGCCCCCTTCTATGAAAGTACATGTTCATTGGATGAATTTGATGAAAAATCAAATCATACAAAAATTTCAAAGTCTTGAAATTTTGAAAGAAAGGGCTACAAGGCAAAGGACTATTTGTTTTAAACCATTTGGCAAAAATATTATGTTCAATGGGTTCAAAATGTTTTGCTTTAAGTGCAGGTCACATGTGAAGGAAATATTCTTACCAAAAAACATGTTTGGTTGTCCATTAAAACTCATTTAGGGATTTTTTATGTTTCTAGTTCTTAACCAAAACATAGATATGTAATTATGTATGAATGTGAAAATTCATCATCGGCACATGAATTATCGTAAATTGAATTATTTTTTCTCACTTAAAGTTGTTTCAAATAAACATTATTTCCAAAAAGTAGCCCCACAAAAGTTCTATAATCTTTTTTCCTTTTTTTGGAACCCTAACCTTGAATAAGCCCAAAAATATTATCCATCTATTAGAAAAAGAAAATTAAAAAAATGATTATTGAATTGTTATTGAATAATGATATTTTTAAAAATTGGTCAAATGATTTTAAATTTTCAAAAGGAGATAAATGTAACTTTGTACATCATTGGAAAATCTTTAAAAGTAAACTTTAATTATTTCATTTGACTAAAACAAAATATGAAATTTCAAAGTTGATGTTTCTGTAATGTTGAAAATGAAACATTGAATAAATAGAATGCATTGTAATGTATGTTCACAACATATGAACTAATTTGATGGTAAAGGTGTTTGTTACCATCCATGGGAATCAAGGATCAAACCTCACGAAAGATGTGGTTGTGGTCAACAATGGTATGTTGATTAAATATTCCCCTAAGTTACATAGATTGACTATGTGGCTTATCTATTTGAATTTTCAACCTAGCTAAAGTAGTGACATGTGTCATTTTTTCATAATATGATCATGAAATTATCAATAATATAAATTATTTTATTTTATTATTTACATAAATATGTAAATTATTACTTCAACAATATTACCTAGTGAAATGGTTTGATGAATATGTTTCACTAAATAATGATGTTTCATTGGTTATTTGCTTCATTAGTTACTAGTGATTCAATTGTCTGTAACAACTAATCCTTGTTTATTAAGGGGTTGACCATTTTTGCCATGGTAAATGTTTTCAAATTCACTCAAAATCTAATGAAACACAGTGAATTTGAACACATATTGGTATAGTGTAAAAATCAAAAGTAATTTTTAAAATATACAATTCAATTTAAGTAGTATTTTATTGAATCATTGATTCCATGTCCTTTCTAAAGGTGTATGTGTGAGGAAAGTGATTTTTATTATTTGTATATTTAGATTAAATTGAAGTTCATAATAATGGAAATATTTTTTATCAATTTTTGTTGATTCATCATGTGAACATGTATTACATTCATATGGTTTTCATTTAGTTTCAACATACAAATATGAAATATGAAATGGGCAACTTTTTATTATTATATATCTTATATATTAAATGATCATTTGTCATTTCTTCAATTGAGACAAAATAACATGGCACATTTAAATCAATGTTTATTATTGAATATAGAAAAAACATAGCAATGTCATATTCAAGAATTAAATCCAAGTTTTATATCTGATTTACATTAAGTTGTGGTCACAAATGATCATCAGTATGTGACATAAATGGCATTAAATGCTACAATGGGAGGTTTCATTCCAATATTTTGGATAGTTAAATATTTACAAAAACCAATTTACATTTAAAATAAAACATCAAAATGCATTATGTATCAATGTGAAATCAATTTTTAATATATCCCTTACATATATCTTATAGTTTTTAACATTTTGAAGCAATTGAATATGTTAATGGTCTATTTTTGGTTTTTGCCTGTTTTTCAAGCAAATGATCCCAAAGTTCACATAAATTTGGATGATTTTCCATTTCTTTCAGAATTAGTGATTCAAAAACCTCATATTCAATGATCACAATCAACTACATATTTCTATTGGAATGAAAAAATTCATTATAGATTAATGGAAATTTTGAAAAATAATTAACATTCACAATTATAGTTTGTTGTTTCATTGTTCAACACATCTTGCAATTCAAATATTTTCTAAAATAAAAAATTTAATTGTATTCAATACTTACAAAAATGATAATAATAATAATACAATTTTTTTTTTTCAATTATGAGATTTTATCTATTCCATCCACCTTAATATCTAAAGCCAAACTTCAAAAAATATTTTTTAATTGTTAGATGTTTGTCCAATCTTACTTATTTTAAAAGAATTGAAATTCATTAACATGTTTCCAAATATTAAAAGAACAAGATCATAAATTACGAATTGGATGATATATATATATATATATATATATGATAAAATCAAATGAATCTTCCATAAATGACAAATTTCAATCATCATATATTGAATTCATTTTTTTTTTAAACTAAACAACCAATTCCTAAATAACGATTTTTTGGGGGAACATGATCTTCAATCAAATAAAGTAAAACATAATATTAATATTTAAAAATGCAAAAAAAAGACATTTTTAAAAACAAAATCCAATATGTTCCCATAATTCCATGTTTTAGTTGTGATTCAAAGCTATGTTTTGTAAACAACTTAAATGTTTTTCAAACAAAATATCAAAACAACTTTCTACATATTTCAAATTTAAATAAAATCTAATTCCACATCATACATATGTACATGTTGTTTACATAATATTAATGAAATAAACCTCCTTCATATCAAATAGCAAATCTAATTTTCAAAAACAAAATCATTCCATTTGGTCCAAAAAAAATAAAATTACAAGAACGTCTTATTTCACCATGTCTTGTTCTTGCTCAAATTTATGAACTATATGGGTATGGGCAATATAAGATGCATAGTAATGTTATTAATGTCCTTACAAATGTGAATCAAACTCAATCAATACTACCACGTCTACCACATGATGATGCAACAATAATGTATTAACATCTTCAATACAAATCGCCTCATATGTTAAAAAACGTTTGTCCAAATATGGTGATGAATGTTTTATGAAATTTAATTGAAACACCATTATACAAAGATTTGAATGATACCATTCATCATCAATGGGCAAGTTTATTTATTTTACATATGGATTTAAAATCCCAATTTTAAAATTCTAGTGATGCATCATCTGAAAACTTTGATTTCGATAACAGAAAATACATTATACACTAATAAGCTTGATGATACATTTTATTTTTCGAAGCTCCAAAAATAATGGATTATGATAATACGATATATTTTATTGCCCCAAGTCAACATTTTCACCCTCGAAGTTCATTTAAAGATAAACATTTAAAGGAATTAAAGTTTTCAACATTGTTTTGTAGGCAACTTCAACAAGTTTCAAAAGGTTTTTCATATCAACAAATAGTTGAATGGGAATTGCTTCATAAATCTATGGGATTTTCAACTAATATTTCAAACCTTTTTTTAAAAGCTACTCAAGTTTTCATATAAAATGTCATAGGTTAAGTTGGGTTCGAATACAAAAAGGAAAATCATGTGGTAATACCTTAAAAGCTTTTCAAATATGAAGTAAACCAAACTTAAATAATATTTTCAAATCATATCTAGGTTATCATGATTTAGAAGGCTTATATAATTCACTTAATTATTTTAAAAGGTTACAAAAGAATTTATTTGCAATGATTAAGCAACTTGGTCCTTCAACATTTTTTGTCAATTTTACATCTACTAAAAGATTATGGGATCCATTCATTAAAGTTTTGCACACAATACGTGCTTAAAGATCAAATCTCCTGATTAAAATAAAAGATTTACAATATGTTCATATAACAAAATTGATATGATTCAACCCTATCACATGTGCAAGATATTATGAGATCATACAACATAATTTTTTCACAAACTTATGACAAAATACCATTTTCATTTTAGGCATATTTCCAATTTCTATTTTGTCATTGAATTCCAAAATCATGGGAACAAACATGACCATGGGCTTTTGTGAATTTAAAATGCACTTTGTGTGTGGAGTGCACACAATGAAATAATTGAATGGGTTATAAACATGTATATTCCTTGTAATGTACCATTATTACCAAATCCATTGCAAAATGTACTACAACATCAACATTCATGTAAGAAAAAAAACAATTGTTTATAAATTTCATTATTTATTGCCTCCCATGCATAAAACAAAAAAATTTAAACCACTTCAAATAGATGGGAATTATCTATTTTCATAACAATACCTCCATACACAAGCAAAATATATATATTTCAATCTTTGAAAGATTTTTTTAAAATGAAGATATACCATTTTTGAATTTCACATTATTTGAATGTTGATCAAAATACATATATATTACGTTTGAAAAGAAAACTAAAAAATTTGCGCATTTTCTTAAAATGAACTCTTATATAAACATAAAAATAAATGCATTTAATGCATGTGCACTCATTTGTGGTTTGCAAATACAAATGTCAATTTATTTTAAACCCATATATAGCTACAACATATTGCACATCATATGTGACAAAAATAGATAAATCAATAACATCATAACTATTATCTATCATACAAAAATGTATCACAAATAATATAGATGCAAATACAATAATTCAAAAATTGTGTAATGTTTTTTTCAATGTTCAATAAATGGGTGTTTAACTTGATGTCTATTTTGTTATTTTTTTACCATTATATTATTCATCTCAAACATTTCAATTCATCAATATTTCTCTTTTTGAAAAACATGTTTTTGTTTTAAAACCACAAGTTGTATTAAATGAATTAGAATTATATTCAATTGACATTATGTATTCATTAATCATCATAGTCAATATGAATCTTTGTCATTAATAGAACTTAGTTCCTTTTATAACATTAAAAAAAATAACACTTCAAAACATCGCAAACCCAAAATTATTAGGTTTGTAAATTATTACAAATATAAAGATATTAAAAATTGGTCAAGAAAATAATTACTATTATATTTGTCATTTTGAACTTCATAAAATTTGTAACTTGGAATTAATGTAACATGGCATGATGCATATTGTCAACAACATGATGAAATTTCTATGATTATATTTATTTTCAACTATCAAATGTTGTATTTGAATACAAAAGAAATGAATGATTCAATATACTCAAAATCAAAACTATTACATTTAGTTAACATTTGAAATAATGACATAAATAATGAAGTAAATGATTTACATCTTGCAAATCTTATTATAAACACAACCAAAATTGAATGTTATGATTTACAATTTGATCTTGTGATTCAATCATGTAATGTATCAAAAAAAATCTCAAACTTTGGAAGATGAAAATTTCATAAAATCTTAATATTCTATGATGATGGAAGAATTTGAATACTTTATTTTACTTAAAAAATTAAATGAAGAAAAATATTAATATTTGATAACATTATCCATATTTTAAAAAATTACTCTGATATATGGATTTGTTTGTTTTTGATATGGGGTGTTAAAACTGGTAAAAATTTTACATTAAAACTTATAATTCAAGGATTATTATGATTATAAAATAAATATAAAAAATTTAACTTAACAAAACCAAGATTTTATTTATGACATCAACATGTAAAGTTGATTTCATTATCGATGGTTTAACAATACATTCATTATTTTCCATCCTATTAGTTGTTGACATGTGTCATCGCTTAAGATAGGTTAAAAACCTAATTTAAGTGGTTAAGTAAACCACATGACCTACCTACTTAGGCCCGCCTAGGTAACCACTTGACTTAAATAATCTAAGTAGGTATAAAAATATTCCGATGATATTCCAATGTTGATCACAATAAATGTCATTTGTGAAGTTTGACCCTTGGATCGCAATTCAATTCCTTTACCACCAAGCCACCCCACTTATTGTGTAAATAATCTAATGTTTATTTTATTTAAACCATGTTTCATTTAAAGATTACACAAAGCCTCAAATTTGATCATTCATATTTTATTGATAATTTGTCCATATATATATATATAATTTCTAAATCTTCATTTGAATCAGGAATTTATGTTATACAACTTTTCTTTCAACATATCATAGTTTTAATAAATTTTTAATTTAAATGTACAAATCTATATAACTTATCCACATAAAATGGATCATAAATCAATTGTATCTAGAAATTTTATTATTGTTTTAATAATAATAAATATTTAAATACTAACTCATTTTTTGAAATTATAAATTCTATTTCAAAGTATAATATCTAATTTATTTGCATTGAATATTCAGAATGCATTATATATCAAACATATATATTTTAAATTGATAAATTTTCTTATACTATTTATATGTATAATATTAATCAAAATCAATTCCTTACATGTTGTAGTTCATTATGTATATTTATATTCATATTAAATTATTGATAGTCATTTTCAAAAATAATTATATGATCAAATTGTTTATTTAATGACATATCATTTTGTCCACATCATTTGCAAAGTTATTCTTTGGTCACATTTTAAATGATTTTATTTTAGTCATATTTTCAAATGATATTTTGGACATCCATGTCATTTTGTCATCAATCATGGATGAAAACTTGCAATGAAAAAACAATGTCATTGTTACCATATCATCATTTACTAATCAAATGCACCATTAATATATGATTACAAAATTTTCCACATAGGATTTGTAATAATATGTTATGATTGCAATCAATTATGTAGTTGTTTAGGACATCTAGTCATTGATTTCTTGGTTGCAAAGGACATAATTCCTTTTAGTGATTTACATGCCAATATGAACAATTACAACTTCTCATGATGATAGATGAAATATCACTTGTTGGTGCTATAAGGTTTAATGTTATAGATAATAGGTTAAGGTCCATAAAACATATTCAAAACAATTTTTTTGGTGGTGTGGATGTTATCAAGATAGGTGATTTTTATCGAACACCCCTATGAAAGATATTGGATACTTCATAGTATCAAAAAAAATGTTAATGCATTATCACCATTTTTTTTGCAAATGTATGTCCAATGTTATGAATCAAATAAAGTTATGTGACAATCTGAAATGGTCTTCATATAAACTTTGAACAAATTTCACGCTGCAACAAAAAATATAGAAAATATTCAATTTATAAATTCAATTTGTAATTCACAACCACCCAACAATTTTAATATAACATATTTATTTTATACAAATAAACTTGTGCAAAAACACAAGGAATGTGTGTTCATTAATAAATTAAGTCCCACATTTATTTTCAAAACATTCATGCCCATCATTTTACAAACTTTCAAATGATCCAATTAATTAACATTGCATGTTTACATTCTACAATTCAAATTTAAAAAGATATGTTGGTTGAATTATGTGTTGATAATTATGCAACAATGATGGTTTTGTGAATGCAGTTGATGAAATTTTTTAAATATCAAAAACATATTATGACAACACCATCATATGGATAATGCCTAAAATTTCTTAAATTGGAACATCGACAAGAGAAAAATACAATCATTATTACAACAACATTGAATCAAAATGGACATCAATTAAACCTATCATCAAATATATGAGAGTTGGTAAATATCAATCATTTATCATAACAAGGATTCAAGTTCCAATTCAACTTGCAATAGTAAAAATCATGCATCATTTTCAAGGATATCATTAGATGAATTAGCTTTTGATCTTATTAATGTTAAAAAACATGGGTTAACATATATAACATTATCCTACATCTGAACAAAAGAAAATTTATTTTTGTTAACTCTTCTCGAATAGGAAATTTTCTATGTGGATCCAAACGTACATATAGAAATGAATAGATTAAAAACAATTGCAACTTGGATACCATTAATTTTTCAATTTACAAAACTTATATAATTAATATGTAATTGTACAAGCCTTGAATACAACTTTACACCAACATTATGAAGACATCAATCATGATCACAACTTTGAAATGTCTCATATTTTATGTCTTATAGAAACAAGAATACACCATGCATCAACAAATGTGCACAAATTTATAAAGTCATTGGAGTATTCATATATTTCTATCCATCATGGTATGACATACACATGCGCTTAAATTATTTAAATAAAATAATTATTGATGGTTCAAAATATACAGCAACAACTTTTAATATTAATAATAAATATTGTATGTGTGTATAAAGTTGTTAAGGGTAAAAAAATATCTTATGTTGGTTAAACACCATGGGTTTTAAAAGATAGTAGTACCATCGCTAGATGGTAGTTATTGTTAGATGGCAAAATAATCTTAAATGAACTTTAAAGTGAAAATATGTTTTGATGAAAATATTGTTACTATAATGAACTACCTTCATGGGGCAAAACAATCAAAAGTTAATTCTAGGATGAATTTTAATAAAAATAATATTAATTGCTAGAAATAATATTTTGGTCTTATTTACGTAGAGGACATCTGAATAACTATTTAGTTACTTATGGCAATATTTTATTCACCATCTTCTTTTTATTAAGGGGTGAAGCCATTTAGGTTAACTAATCCAAGTGGATAAAAGATGGATTGGTTTCCTTTCACTAAAATGTGTGGAAGGGATTAGGATAAGGAAATTTAAAAGGATAAGGGTTTATCCTTTGTGTGGTGAGCATCCTTTTTGGGTTATTTATTTATTTCTTGGGAGGAATGAAAGATTTCATTAGAAAGATTATATTTTAGATTAGATGTGGCTAAAAGAGTTTTTGGGGGAAGAAGTGTGTATGTGACATTGAAAAGAGAGGAGGAAAATATGGAAGCAAGTTGTGCTTTCATTATTGTAATGGAAAATGGCTAATGGATTTTCATGGTTATTTGTTGGTGTTTGGTTTTACTTAAATGAAATGAAAATAGATAGTAGTTAAGATTACTATTATGTGATTTTTGTTGTGCTCACATATTAATTATTTGTTTTTTCTATACATTTCCATTTTCTATGGTAATATATGAATAAGAAATACCTTTTGCCACAAAATGGTAGTTACATCACACAAGAAGGAAAGTCCTGATTTGCAATTGGTGTCTATGACTATTTTTTAGTCAAAAAAGACATTTTACAACTAATTATCTAATAGTCGCCTAAGATAAGTCGCAAACAACAAATAGTCGCATGAAACATCACATCAGGATGATGTCATCAAATGGTAGATGAAGACTAAATTTAGTATATATTGTTTCATCCAATGGGGCCAGTATATACATAGTGTATATGGGGCATCATTTTGCGACTATAAGTTGCAACTATTTTGGTGGATCCAAACTCTAACCATGTGGAGACACATGTTAACTATTGAAATACTTAAATTATGTTTTTAAAATCCTTCCAGAGTTTAAAAATTATATCTAGGTCATTGGATTCGACACGTTGGGATTGTCACATGTGGTAAGACAATGTAAGATCAAGTTTTTCTTGATCTTGTGGGTAGGGAGTGGCCATGTTCTTTTTTTTATATTAACTAATGGGTTATTGCCACATGGCATGGTTTCTAATATTTGGGGAACTAATTGATGTACAAACCAAAAAACATATTTCGACGATCCAATCTTATGTTTCTGATTTACAAACATGGCATTTGATTAAAAGGTCTAATTTTCCCAGATCGTGATATTGGATGATCTAAAATTTTCTAAATCTTATGGCCAAGAAATGGCCACATCTTTTGTGTTTGGCTAATCAAAATATGCCACGTGTTTCATTATGAGCATCGTGGCATTTAAATATTTATTAAAAAACCCTAGATATATCCCAATCATCAGATGTCAATAATGAGGATCTTGATACGTTTCACATTATTATTTGAATGGAATTCTCAAATCTACCACATCTTCTAAAGATCGAGGAATAGAAACATGCCACATGGCAATGTTAAATCACAAAAAATATATATTTATTGAAAAGGAATAATGGACCTTGGTTTAACATTATGAATTGAGGTTAGCATTTTAGGGTTTAATTAACAATGTTCTAGGGTTAGGGTTACCATGGCTCATTAATCACACACAAAATGGACATGGAAAATGCTTACCATTGAGCTATTAAAAACTTAGTGAGCACACTCACCTTAAGTTTTGCAAAGATGGAAAAATGTTTTGTATTGAACATGGGTTCCTACCTTAATGTAATCAACAATAATTAACTTGAATAATTAAATGATCCACATATAAACACAATGATGGCACCAACAACTTGTTGGAGTTGATGCGGCTACAATTTGCATGTTTGAGACAACCTTGGTTCCATAGTTGAATCCTTAAGGTTGAAATGCAGATTCTCCTACCTGCATGAATAACCTTGCACACATAATATATCACCATTTAAGAGCAAACATACATCACCATTCAAATGTATGAGTGCCAACACACATTTCCCCTCCAAACAAGTCCATAAACATGAATATTTACCTTTACATCATAAAGTTTGATACAAAATGATTATAGTAGACTTACAGAATAATCTGTAACCCTAGTACCTGTTGAGGAGAAGTTGTACAAATAACCAAGGTGAGCATTAATGGTAAGGGCATCTGAAATCCTACAGGCACTATTTATAGCTAGAGCATTAGTGAAAACCTATTCCACATCAGCATTCCATCATTCTCCTAAAGATACATGTGACCCATAATCACAAATTGTCTCAAAATTCAAAAATTTCATATTTACCTTGATTTCATCAACTCTCAGGCTTGCATTCCGAAACTGGTTATGTAGATATCCTAGACCTAATCCCATTTTTAATGTTTTGAACTGTTACATGGGGTAAAATTCAACTTATACAAGAGATAGGTACATACAAAATGCCCAAATATTTCTTTCAGAGCCTATGCCCACCAAGTTGTTTCCTCATGACTTGCTCCATAGCCCATGAAAAGCTTCATAGTTGTCCCCATGTGAGCTCCATAATTGGCCCCATGTGTGAGTTATACTTGAGGTTGTTTTGTCTTTTCTCCGACCTCAACTTCACATCTTCCTTCCCATGGCACAATGCGATCATCCACATCATCCTCCACATGCTTACTATGTAACCTATAAATTGTTCCCATCACTTTAATCCATCACATAACATG
This sequence comes from Sphagnum contortum, assembly GCA_963920785.1. Classification (NCBI taxonomy): domain Eukaryota; kingdom Viridiplantae; phylum Streptophyta; class Sphagnopsida; order Sphagnales; family Sphagnaceae; genus Sphagnum; species Sphagnum contortum. Next base: position 11,332,237 of record OY987279.1, on the reverse strand, counting down.
GACATCTGATTAAATCTAATTCATCTAATGATCAAGAGGTGATTCATCTAGATGGGATGTTAAGAGGATTCATTTAACAAGATATGATGCATTTAATGATGGAATAGGATTAGATCATATTTACCACCATTAATGTTGACTTGGGGTGAAACCTCCAACAACTCCATGTTCCACACTAGTCACCTATTCAAGGCTAAGTTAAAAATAACCATTTGCAATAATTACAACAAATGGTTGAAATTATGTGCACATAAAAAGTTGAAACTTGGGACCTTACACCAACCATAGTTGCACTAATTTCTCCACCAATCTTGGCTAGGCTTTGCCCATCATGCATCAACACCTATGAATTTACATCAATCTTTGCAAAAGAGTAAGGATTACTACCTTTAACAATATTGGACAACCAATAGTTAGTGCTAATTAGGGTTGCTAATCACATTTCAAAACAAGATGGAACTAGAGAAGGCCTTGAGTGTAAACCAAATTAAATCATATATTATATTAAATATATATTATATCATAGCAAAGCCCAACCTCCTAAATAAAAAAACAAAAGACATGCAACCAACTAGGTCTTGAGGCTGATAAAATGTACTTGAAGAGAACAAACATTTCAATCATCCAAGCTAAGTCCTTGTGATGAGTGAAATACACCAAAATTCCTTTACATTAGTATTAAACCTGACAAAAAATCCCTAGAAGCAAGGACGATAGTTTACAACAACTATTCACTTGTTCTTTTGCAAAAATTGGCCTTTCCATACCAAATTGGTGCCCACTACATCTTTCAACATCAACTATGGTGGATCATCATTTTCATTTGTGATTAGCAATGGAATGAAGCCTTTGCCCTCCATAATTTCAATGTTGCATTTGAAACCACCCATCTTCAATAGGGGTGCCATGGTGGAAACATGTTTGCCCACCAATCCCTAATATCATATTTGTTGCAACAATGTCGTCGTTGGTAGGATTTATCAATGCAACTGAATCCCCTATTTGAAACTACACACCCAAATCAACATGTTCATTATTTTTGCAATAAAGTTGGATCAAGGCATAATTATATAATTTAGCCTTTTGTGATTATTCTAATTAGATTCTTCCCACACATAACATCAAATTTTTCAGATCTCACCTCTTCTTGTGTGTGTGCACCTTTGTAATATGGCCAATATCCCCATGTCTAGTTCTACCCTTGTTTTCAATGGCATACCCTTCCAAAAGTCTAGTAGGCTTTATGGATGGTTGCATTTCTATAGGGCATTCAATACCATGCCCTTCTCCAAGCTCCATACCCTTTGTGGTTGTCTGCACTTCTATGGTGTCTGTGGCAAGTTCAGTAGTTCCTGCAATGCCTCCTTGACTTGTCAAACTTGCACCTAACACTCCTACATTTGATTGTGCCAACAATTTTGTCATGAACAACTCCACATGAGTGTTCAATTGTTCAATTCCCCAAGCATTTGAATTGCATGCCTCTAGGATTTTCGGTAATTTTGTTTCAATTGGTGCAATTTGTGAGGAGAGAATGGTTGAGCTAGAATCCTACCAAATTTTCATACATTCCCAAACATAATTAGAACCTAGTTCAACAAACATCATTGATTATAGAGCACCATCATGGCCATGGCAAAATGTAGCCTTCAACACACAAAGAACCAACCTAGGACCATTGTTACATTGAAAGTTTTTAATGTCAAGGTTTGTGTTAACACTATTGCACACATGATTGTATCCATATGCATTTGTGGGAACTCACTAGGTTTCCAAATGTGCCAATTGAGGCTAACTCTGCAGTTGCCATTTCAGATAATGATGGGTTTCGACACACAAGCTTTTTTTGCAACCCAAAAAAATGCATCCGTAGAGCTATAGGGTGAAGTTATATCTTCTATGATTCATATGCCTATTGTCAACAATTTATACACATATTCAGTGGCAAAAATATCAAGTTTAAACAAACACATACCAATTTGGCTTCAGCATCAGCTTTTCCACCACGACCATATTTGTTTAATTTTGTGACTGTGCCTCTTGCACCTATTAGTTGGGAGGTCTTTTTTTATGTGTTGCATTCTTCCCAATATTTAACAAGTGTTGCCCACTAGTCTGCATCCACACCAACATGGCATCCAATCTGCCCATCCTTTTGATACCGTTTTTTAAGACGGGATCTTTCATACTTCATGAATCATCTGACACAATCCCTAAAGCCATGGGCATTCAACTCATGATGGATATATTCAAATAAATTATCAAGTCGAGTACAGAGCTCAGCCATGTCCACATGGTTTTGTTCACCCACTTTAACAACAACCATATTTAAGATACAAGGTGCAATACCCCACATTGCATTATCCCAATCATTTTTACCATCGCATGACCCATCAATTTTGCCATGCTTTGTCACCTCCACTTTGTGAGGTGGCAATCCTTTCCTCTTTCACTCTTTCGCCTCAAATTCTATGGTCTTTTTTGCTAGCCGTTGTTGTGTTTTAAGGTCAACCTTTGACCTACTAGATGGTTCTTGCAACTCCTCCCTAGTTACAGGCATTTCTGCCCCTTGAATGTTAGTTTCGCCTACACCAAACCCACTAGCCCATCCGGCTTGTATGGAACCCCTACAACAACCACCATGCCCATCCAAATTTGCATGGCCATGGTGGTTTGTTGCCATCCCTTCACAACAATTATTCCATTGTCCTTGGTAGCCAGCGGCCCACTGTCCTTGGTGCTTATAGTGCCCATGTGGTAGTGGTGGGCAATTTGATTGTCCCCCTACCCATTGCCGTAGGTGTCCATAGTGCCCAAGTGGTGGCATACACTCTGCTTGTCTATCAACTAATTTCCATTGTTGCCCACCATATCCTAGAGGTGGCCCACCTTGTGCATTAGGCTTGCAATGTTCTTCTACCTTCTATGGAGTCACTAGAAGAAAAAGGCCAATATGTGACCAACACATTTACAACTACTTGTGATTATTTGGTTTTTGCTACTAAATTTTTGCCCTTTGTGACTAATGTGACATCATGCTAACATCAATTGAGTCACCTACGACTAACTTACAACTAGTCTGTGACTAAATTTGTTTACATTTATATATAGGTTGGATTTATCATCCAAGAGTAACCAATTAAAGTCCCATTAGTCATAAACGAAGTGGTGCTTAATTGCAATCAACATATGTTTATACACATCAATTACAATAATTATTTGATTTCTGATTAAACTTAATATTCATAGTATTTTTATCGTAATTCAAATCATTGACATGATTATTGTAATTATACTAATTTCTTTACATTAAATTACTTATAATTTCAAAAAAATTAAATACATTCCAACATAGACTATTCCACAAAATATTTATATATATTTTTAATAAAAATAAATTACTATAATTACTATATAATTATTATATAATCATAAAATTATTTTTATTAATAAATTAATTATAATAAACCCATAATTTATAATTCAGTTTAATATTTAGAAATTGAAATATTTCGATAATTAAATGAATTAATTTAATTTTTGTAATTGTAAGAGTTACATTCCAATATACTATAATATTCAATTATGTACTTACAATATATAATTTTTTCTACCTAACAAAAAATTAGAATAATTTTACTAAAAATTAAAAATAATTATGATAAATTATTTACTTATTATTTACTGATGATGTAAAATAAATAAATAATATGACAATATCAATTTTCACATTAATTAAAATGACACTTCCCAATCATAAAACACAACTATTGTATTTACAACACTTATATTTTAATAATACTAAAAAAACTTCTCATAATTGAAAAGTTATGTCCTATAGTTAAGATTTTTATTTCAAAATTTAAAATAATGAACAAATTTGCTGTAATTAATGTATTTAAAAAATATACATTGAAAATAATTCTATATATAATAAATAGTTATTTATTTATAGTAAATTTTAGTATAAAAACATAAAAAATTTACATTAATAATTATTATTCTGTAGTGACATAAATTCCTTGTCATTACATAATTTATTTGTAAGTTAGAATTACAATACTTGAATAACTAATTTATAATTAAAATTTCGTATTATAATCTATAATTTATAATTTACAAATTTAGTTCTTATTTAATTTTCCAGAATAATCATAATTCCATCAAAATAATTAATGTTATGACCATAATCAATTAAAATATGCATTTATTATAACTACTTGTTCCTACTATATCAATTTTATAAATAATAATAAATAATAATATTTATTAGCTATAACTTACACTAAATAGTTACAACATAAGTTTTTATATTATATAATTTATATTCTTTACAGTAAAAGAAATCAACTACTGTAATTAATGTTACATTACTTCAAAATCATTGTAATTATTTCAGATAAGAATTAATTGTAGTAAACTCATAATTATTTTATAATTGACTATAATCATTCCCAATCTATAATTTATAACTTTAAATCTGAATGAAACTTTTGGGAAATTTATAATGTAGTTAAAATAATTATTGTAATGATTATAATTGCATGAATTGTTATACAGTAATATTTTTTTAAAAAATATATAATTACTTATCTATGAAAATATTTTAATAATATTATTACAGTAATTAAAAAATATCAATACATGTTCAGCAAATTATTGTATTTGTAGCTATTCATTGCCAATGGAAAAGAAACATTTATTTGACTAATAAAAAAAATTCCAATACTAAATTTATTTATATAATAATTACAATAATTAGTTTAATGTTACTTTTAAAATAAATAATTTGTGTGGGAATTTATTTTCTAATAGAAATTATTAGTTCATTATTTTTAATTTGAAAATAATTATTGATAATAATATTTTCTAAGTATGATAATTAAATTATTTTTACATTAATTGTATTACTCTATGATTCGACCAGATTTTTAAAAGTAAGGAAATATTTTTAAAATTTTAAGTTATTTATTTATGTATGAATTTATGTATTGACAAGTTATGAGTAATTAAATAGCTAGTTAGTTAAATATTAAAAAGTTATCAGTTATTTAAATAATTGATAATGAGTACTTAATAGTTGTAGGGTATAGTTATATTTTAAATTTGTTTGAAATTTAATCATTATTAATCAAATGATTATCTAATTATTTAGTGAGCCATGTACTTGAATTGTTTAGAAATCTAAAAATTAATAAAAAAAAACATGAAAAAAGTTTTGAAATTACAATTTAGTTTGTGAAGAAGTTGCAACTTCAAAATTTATCCCATATTGTTTGTTCTCCAATCCTAGTTTGAACATTATATAAACAAGTGGCGTGATCATCCTATTTCACATTAAAAAATGTGTACACATGGGATGAGCCATTCAAAAGGCTTAACCCAAAACAAAAAATAAATAAAAAATGCACAATTTTAAATTACCTACCTCCCCAACTTACTTATGTACCTAGGTGGGTAGGTAATTAAATAGGTGCATAGTTTGACCTACCCATTTAGGTTTGACTTATGTACCTACCTACGTAAGTACCTACCTATATGAATAGGCTTTTAACTTAAGAAGGTAAGACCTACCTACTTACCTTTTTACTTAAATAGGTGGGTAGGTATTTGCCCTAAATTTGTAAACACCTACTTATGTACCTATATAGGTACCTACCAACCTAATATTATTATTATTTTGTATGAAATTCATTTATATTGCCACATGGCATCTTAACATTGGGCCACATGTCATAATTTAAATCATCCAAGCATGTGAATTGAACGTCCTAGATGATTTCAAAATAATAATAATAATAATTTAAAATAATTAAATATTGAAACACATGGCAACACATCATTTGCTTTTAATAATGACCAAAATAGTTGCATCTTAATTGCATGTGACAATATGTATACAATGGAGTCAAGGGATGAACTTGTATTTGTTGACTTTTTTGTTCATCCAATACCCCTTGTCATTTGCAATTAATATCACATGCGACTTATCCAAGGCAACTAAAAGGATTTTAGTCGCAAATGTCACTTGCAACTAAATTTTAGTTGCAAAAACCAGTAAAAAATATGTGTTTTTCTTCTACTAAATACAACTTTCCAGCCCCCTTTCACCACGTTGTGAAGGACTAGTTGTACAACCTTTCTTTGAATTTTCTCTCTGCTTTCAATCATGGTACTTAATCCCATGTCAGTAATTAATTGGCAAAAAAATCTTGCAAAATCAAGGTGCAAAATATATAAGATTCTAATCATTTAAATGCTCTTGGTTAGGGAAAAAATAAACAGTCTTGACCATTTGATTTGGACAAGCATTGGTTCTTGACCTAGCAACAATTTCTGAAAAAAAACCAACAAACAGTCTTGACCACTTGATTTAGATAAGCGTTGGTTTTTGACCTAGCAACAACTTTTGAAAACAAATCAGCAAAGAGTCTTGACCGCTTGATCTAGACAAGCATTGGTTCTTAACCTAACAACAATTTCTGAAAAAAAAACTAACAAAGAGTCTTGATTGCTTGATCTGGACAAGCATTGGTTTTTGACCTTGTAACAATTTTTGAAAAAAAAACCAACAAAGAGTCTTGACCACTTGATCTGGACAAGCATTGGTTTTTGACCTTGTAACAATTTTTGAAAAAAAAACCAACAAAGAGTCTTGACCACTTGATCTGGACAAGCATTGGTTCTTGACCTAACAACAACTTCTAAAAAAAAAAACCAACAAAGAGTCTTAAGCACTTGATCTAAACAAGTATTGGTTTTTGACCTAACAACAACTTCTATAAAAAAAACCAGCAAAGAGTCTTGAGCCCTTGATCTGGATAAGCGTTGGTTCTTGACCTAACCACAACTTCTGAAAAAAAACCAGCAAAGAATCTTGAGCCCTTGATTTGGATAAGCGTTGGTTCTTGACCTAACCACAACTTTTGAAAAAAAAACTAGCAAAGAGTCTTGAGCATTTGATCTTGACAAACATCGGTTCTTGACCTAGCAACAACTTCTGGAAAAAAAAACGAGCAAAGAGTCTTGAGCCTTTGATCTGGATAAGCAATGGTTTTTGACCTAGCAACAACTTCTGAAAAAAACCCAACAAAGAGTCTTGAGCCTTTGATCTAGACAAAAGTTGGTTCTTGACCTAACAACAACTTCTAGAAAAAAACCCAACAAAGAGTCTTAAGCCTTTGATCTGGACAAGCATTAGTTCTTGACCTAACAACAACTTTTGAAAAACAACAAGCAAAGAGTCTTGAGCCCTTGATATGGACAAGCATTGGTTTTTGACCTAGCAATAATTTTTGAAAAAAAACCAACAAATAATCTTGACCGCTTAATTTCGACAAACATTGGTTTTTAACCTAATAACAACTTTTGAAAACAAAGTAGCAAAGAGTCTTGACCGCTTGATCTGGACAAGCATTAGTTCTTGACCTAACAACAATTTCTGAAAAAAAAACCAACAAAGAGTCTTGAGCACTTGATCTGGACAAATGTTGGTTCTTGACCTAGCAACAACTTTTGAAAAAAAAACCAACAAAGAGTCTTGAGCCCTTGATCTAGACAAACATTGGTTCTTGATTAATAACAACTTTTAAAAAAGAAAAAACGAACAAAAAGCCTTGAGCCCTTGATTTAGACAATCATTGGTTCTTGATCTAGCAACAACTTCTGGAAAAAACCAGCAAAGAGTCTTGAGCACTTGATATGGACAAGTGTTGGTTCTTGACCTAACAATAACTTCTGAAAAAAAACCAAGCAAAAAGTCTTGAGCCCTTGATCTGGACAAGGGTTGGTTCTTGACCTAGCAACAACTTTTGAAAAAAAAACTAGCATAAAGTCTTGAGCCTTTGATCTGGACAAGTGTTGGTTCTTGACCTAGCAACAACTTTTGAAAAAAAAACCAGCAAAGACTCTTGAGCACTTGATTTGGACAAGCATTAGTTCTTGACCTATCAACAACTTCTGAAAAAAAACCAGCAAACAATCTTGAGCACTTAATCTGGACAAACATTGGTTTTTGACCTAGCAACAACATCTGAAAAACAAAACCAGCAAATAGTCTTGAGCCTTTGATTTGGACAAGCATTGGTTTTTGACCTAACAACAACTTTTGAAAAAAACCTAGCAAATAGTCTTGAGCCCTTGATCTAAACAAGAGTTGGTTCTTGACCTAGCAACAACATCTGAAAAAAAACGAGGAAAGAGTCTTGAGCCTTTGATCTGAACAAGCATTGGTTTTTGACCTAGCAACTTCTAAAAAAAAACGAGCAAAGAGTCTTGAACCCTTGATCTGGACAAGCATTGGTTCTTGACCTAGCAACAACTTCTGGAAAAAAACTAGCAAACAGTCTTGATCACTTGATCTAGACAAGCATTGGTTCTTGACCTAGCAACAACTCCTGGAAAAACCAGTAAACAGTCTTGACCGCTTGATCTAAACAAGCATTGGTTTTTGACCTAATAACAACTTTTGAAAAAAAACCAACACACAATCTTGACCCCTTGATTTGGACAAGCATTAGTTCTTGACCTAACAACAACTTCTGAAAACAAACTAGCTGCATGAAACAATGAAAGAAAGATTTTGCTTTAAACCTAGTCTGGTGTCCTTGTTGCCATTCGTTTATTTCCAAGGTTTTTCACTTGCTTTGTAGTTGAGGACGCATTTTGCAAGTTTTGCACCCCTTCTTTGAGCAAAACAATTTGTTGTTGCCATTCAAAGCTAGTGCTATCGAATTGTTCTTCAGATTGCTTTTCATTGCTACTGGTGTCATGTTCCCTTCGATGTAGACATTGATGATCCCCCCTCTTTTGCCATGTTTGCTTGTGGTTTTGCAACAATCCTACCACTCTTCCTACGTGGTTGTGATGTTGTTCTATCCACAAGATGTTGCTTAACCTTCTTCTTATGTGGAGTTTTCCACCTACAACAAATGCCAGTCTCTAAATACTCGAACTATGGTTAGCATTGTTCATAACTGTTGTTAGACTAATTGCTCTGTGTATGCAAAGAACTTCAACAAACCACCCAACATTTATGTTTCAAAGCTCCTAGTTGTTGACTTCTGTTATATCATACATATATAGACATTACTATGGAAGTAATATGTGATACAAACTCCATTGCTATGCAAGTAATGCATGAAAGATATAATATCAAGACTAACAAGAACATGAGAGAAAGGGTAGTGCATTGGCCTTAAGGATGTAAACACATCATTGTGTGACACAAACCCTAATGGAAGTACTTACCTATTTGGTAGGTCCCACCCACTCCCCAACATGACCTGAAAGCATCATTTCTTCCAACCACCCTATAGAATTTCAACTTTCCCTACATGTGATCTTATAGTGGAACAAATCTACCATACATAAACATTAGCACACATGTTTGCAATAAACCTACATTTCAAAACCACACATGTGTCTACAAAGGTAAGGAGAGGATGCTATAAATTCACAATTCAACAACCTGACGTTCTAGTGGAGCTAGTCGTGCTTGGAGTTTAACAATACGTTGAACTCATGCTTGTTCATAAGGGTTCAACTGTGGGGTCTCAATAATGTCCACAACTCCATTGTTCTCAGCCAATGCAAGTTCATGTCCGCATTGTCCAACACTCAAGCCATTCGATAACGTCTAATTTTTCTCTTCCATGGAAACATTTGTTAGCTTGGATAGGTTGCAAAACTCATCTATGTAAAGTCTTTCCATGTTTCCAGTACAGTATGGAAAAATGCCAAGAAGTGGTTGGGTTTGCACAAACAATAAGTGTTGGCTTGGGCTTTTAGGAATAATGTGTTTTGTAGCTTTTGAAGTTGAACTTAAAACAAGAAAAATGCCAGGGAACGGGGTTTACATAAATAGTACGTATTGGCCTGTTGGCCTGGGCTTTCAAGAATAAAGTGTTTCATGGCTGTTGAAGCCGAACTTAAAACAGGTATCCCCAATTGCTCAATGTTAAAAGGTATGCACATTGCATATTATGAAATTATAATATGAAGTGCTCCATCACATGTATTTGAAAACTGAGCATAGATTCATGTGCCACCCATGACTTGTTACATATTCCTAATTTTGAAATTAGATTTGATGGCTAATGTTGGGTGTTTCACATGTTGTCAAGGATTTTGGATTTTTTTATGAGTATGTTAGAATTGCATGCACTTCATGGGGGAGGAAAAGTTTGTTGAGTATCAACTTGTGCACATGACATCCATGATGTTGTTATGAACTCTAGAAAGGGTTAGATTTTTGTCAAGGTTGCCCTTGTGTTGACCAATGCCAAAGACAACTGAATCTGCTACTACTTTCAGAAGACACTAAGTTGGCAAATTGTTAAGTTCATGTGCCACAATTTTTATTCCCAAATTCAATTGTCCACAATCAAATTATTCATTGTCCTTGCTCCTCAAGTTCTTAAACAAAGTTACAACATTACCACCACAGATATACTCAACTTAGTTCCAAACATACCACAAACTTCATACTAACATACATCCATGATATTGAAGAGGAAACTCCACAATAGTCCTACTGAAGGTATCTATTGATTCTAGCCTTTATCATGATAGAATGTAGTGGTTGGTGCTTCTTGCCCCTTTCCATATCCTTCAAGCACACCACTGATAAGAAGTCCAATGTTGACATCAACTAGGCGCTGCACAAAAACACACATACAAAATTGTGCAAGAAACTCCAAAACAATAATTTGAAGGTATACAATTCCTGCAAACTTTAGAAGTAAACAACCACTATAGGAGTAATCATGATCTTATAGGTGTCAAACTAGCACATTCATTATGAATGGTAGCCACTAAGTGCCATGAGCCTGCATAGAGCTAATGTTAGCATGTACATAAGGTTGAAAGCAATTAGTTGAAGCATAGTACATGGATTTCAGATCCTCAAGAAGCAACCAACCCTAGAAAAAACTATATTTTTATCTATATAATTTTTTTCATAGGTAATAGCTTTTTGCTTTCAACAGTGAGATTTTTATAGATTGAGAAGAAACCAACTGATTCACTTTTGATCAAGCCAAAAATACTGCACAACATTATGGATTTGATAAGGAATGACATGGTCCTTGATTTAGCACACGTACTCAGGCATTGACATCACAACCACAAAACATAACACATTTAAAACACATTGCTTAATATTTTTTCACATGTGTTTTGGTCATGCAATTAGAACTTGACACAAGAGAAAGGTAAGGCTAGAACACACCTTACTTTTTCAACTACCAATGTCTGCCACAAAGCTCGTAAAGATGTCACACCACAAGACAAGAGGTTGTCTGCATGCACTTTGGTGGAGGAGTTAGCCACCGTACTAGCATTGTATCCCATGTCTCATAAGTTCTTAGCCACTGTAATGCCTGGTCAAATAACAGAAAACTTTTTTTTCAGCAACATAATGAATTTAGTACAATGAGGTATTTCATGATCCAAACTGCAGATTGGTCTACTCCTAGAAGGCAAAATTGTACATAGCTTCCACAATAAGCAGTAGCTCTTTAGAAGCAGGCCAAAAATTATAAAATTTTATAACATGTGGTAGATTGAACCTTCATCACAAACTCCCCATAGATAGGACAAACTCTAATCATGCACCACACCAAGCGAGCCAAGGCCTACTACCATAAGGAAAACATACTTTGTTCAAAAAACATAGAAGACATAATGATCATGGCTCATCAACCAATGCCTATTGCAATAGGAAAAAACAATATTTTATTGTGGTTGTTTTAAATGAATATTGGGGACTACCCACAAAGTGGCAAGCTTGGATCTGAACTTAACATATGATGGTGGCAACTAGGTTTACAACCCCACATTATGGCTAGTCTACTTGTCAAGATACACAATAGATTGGGATAATACATTGCTTTTACACTTACATCCCAATATGGAAGCTGAAACAGGGCTGAACGTCGCTTGATCCCAGTTTTGTGAGAAGGGCATCCTTTCGCTCCCAAAACATTTCCTTTTGCCACCCAATCTTCAGTCCTTTGCGCTCATCTTAATGTTTCAATGGCTGTTGTTGTCCGAAGCCCCCTCCGCAACTCCTCTTTGCCATCAAAATGTTTTACATTAGGATGTGTTCTGTAAGGGTGATTTCTTTGCAACCATCTCCGACTTCCTTTCAAATACAAGTTTCCCCAGCTCTTTGGACCACCGACTTACTATATTGGAGCCACATGGAGGGCATGCCTTGTAACCTTGGTGTTTACAACCAGAGACTATCCCGTACCCTGGGAAGTCATGTATTGTCCACATTAAGATTGCCCTCATAATAAATTGCCTTCTCCCTGGAGGTTGTAATACATCCACACCCCTCACCCCCTTCCATAACTTAGCTAGTTCTTCAAGCACAGGGGCCAGGTACACATCAAAATTGCTACTTTTCACACTATCTGGACCAGGGATTATCAAAGATAACAACAAGAAGAATTTTTTCGTGACCAGCCATGGGGGAAGATTGTAGTTCAAAACCAGTACAGGCCAAGTTGACCATGTATTACTTTTCTCCCCAAATGGATTCATTCCATCTGTGGCGAGCCCCAACCTTACGTTTCTTGGCTCATTAGCAAAATCTGGAAAAGTTGCATCAATATGTTCCCAAGCCCTGCTATCAGGCACATGCTGGACTTTCCCGTCCATGCTCCTATTTTGGCTGTGCCAAGTCATGAGCTCAGATGTCCCTGCAGCTCGATACATGCGTAACAATATGGGTACTAATGGAAAGTGTCGCACCACTTTTACTGCCACATGGGACTGTCCGTGTTCCTTAAATCGTGCAGACCCACAAGTCTCCATTTCGGACAAGTATCCAGTGTCTCGTATTGCTTACGAAACAATACACAACCATTAACACATGCATGGATGTTGGTGTAATTGAGTCCTACCTTGCTGGTTAAGGTTTTAGCTGCATACATTGTTGGTGGCAAGCAATTATCCAGTGGCAGTAAATGCTTGTGAAGCAATGCCAATAGTTCATCAACAAACTTGTTTGACACTCCATGCACCATGCACACATTCATCAATAGTAGCGTTGCTGCTAGCATTGAAGATTTGGCACCTTTATATAAGGGTTGGCATGCTTCTCGCAGGTGTTGAGCTTCACTAGCTACATCATCATGGTCATCTGCTACAAGCCCTTCATCATTGTTTCCTGTATCCTCCTCTGCATTAAGATCCCCATGCGCTGCCATGCTATCAGGCACAGTTGACAGCTCTTCCATGATTTCACATACCTCATGCACCATGCCCAGCCCCCCCACTCCATCTTCCCCTGAGTTCAGATTCAAAGCAGCCTCCTCCATACCTACTTGTTCAACGTTTGCACTTGGGAACAAATCCTCCAAAAGCTGCCCCACATGGACACCCTCATCCACTGGTTGCATTGGTGTTTGTGTTGAAATTCTACTTGCTGCAGCCCACTCTTCATCAGAGTCATCAAGAGGGCCTGGGCCTTTCCAAACCCTAAACAGTGGGTGCCTACCATTCAATATCAAATGCCCATGAACTGTGGCAAGCAAGACTGACTTGACCTTTCCTGCACACCTATTACATAAAAGAACATTGCTCACATCATCATATCTGGAGTTTGAACATGAACATGCTGTCATCATACAGTAGTGGAGTCACTGAAGTTGTCAAGTGGTGTTTGTCATCAACATATGATGTCCTAGTGTTTGTCATTATTCTGGGTTTGTAGTGAGCATTTGTTTTAACAGTTACAATGGCAGGAAGGTTTGAGGTGGAAATATTTCAGAATTGGGTTGTGAGCAAATGTGACCATTTTGAGGTTTGAACTCTTCATATGAGGACGTAATGTGGTTATGTGCAGGCTATCAAGGGCATCAGGGACAAAGTACAGATTGCAACGAAATTTGCTTTCTACCAAGATGAGAACTGTAACTGAAGCGTTCGTGGGGAGCCAGAGTATGTGCGGGCATGTTGTGAGGCGAGTCTGAAACGGTTGGATGTGGAGTGTATTGACCTCTATTATCAACATCATTTGGACCCCAAGGTTCCAATTGAAATCACTGTAAAAATTAATTTAGCATCCACATTGAGGGGTCACACTCTTGACAAATTTGCAAGGGTGCTCTTGAAATTATCAACTCGTTATGTATGAATTATCCTTGCAATTTAGTTGTTCTCAAGACTGTGTGATCCTTTCTCACAGGTTGGGGAGATGAAGAAGCTGGTGGAAGAGGGAAAGGTGAAATACCTTGGACTCTCAGAAGCATCTGCATCTGAGATTTGGCGTGCTCATGTAGTTCACCCTATCACTGTTGTGCAGGTTGAGTGGTCCCTCTGGGTTCGTGATATTGAAGATGAGGTCATCCCAACTTGCAGGTATAGATTTCATCACAAAGTTTCCTGAAATAGCTAATCTGATTTACGCAGTAGCTGTTCTAAGATTCTCCTCAATAGATTGGCCTATCTTTCTGTTTTCTTCATATCCATGATCAAACGGAGCAACAATTGTAGGCTGTGCCACATTGTCATTTGACCTAAATTTGTTTTTTCTTGTTTCAGTGCAGAGAGTTGGGTATTGGTGTAGTTCCCTACAGCCCTCTTGGGCGTGGATATCTTGCAGGTGTCAAACCTGACCAGCTTGGAGATGGTGACTTTCGCAGTGTGATCTTTTTCCTCCCCTTTCTTGATGAGACCCATGTAAACTTCTCAATGATCACAGTGTAGCTCCAATCTGGATATTAATAATCACTTTACAATGTTTTCCAATCAGTTTGTTCTGTATATCACAAGGGGATTCAAATCATCAGCTATAGAGTGCACTCTCTATAATCTCATTCTGTAGACATTTCCCACATTGAGCATGCCCCATCTGGCTCAACGAGACATTGCCTAATGATGAGGAATTTACTCCCAACTCAGTGGATATTATATGAAGCACCAGTCAGGTCCAAAACTCTTTGACATTGACAGCCATGGACACAAGAACATGGCCTCTGGACCTTGGAGATGAGGTCCTGTCCTGCTTCCTCAAGCAATAGAGATGATTAAACAAGGGATTGGAGGGGATGAGGGTCTCCTTAAGGTTCTAGGGCCAAAACCCTAGTCCTTTGGGTCATCTATGCAAGGAAATGAGAACTGCCAAAATGCTGATGAGGAAGAGTATGTCTGGGAGGGTTTGACACCACATGCTCAGGAGCAAGGAGTAGGCAGTGGAAACTCAAGAACTTTTGGGTTTTGGCTCCCACTTCACCTCAACTTTCGGTAAATTCTTAAATGAGTTGTATCTTGCAGGGGGTCTTGGATGCCCTTTTTCCTTCAGTGCTTGGGGGTACATGTGCCCTTCTTGGTGCATTTGAGTATTGAAAGACTGTGATCAGTCAAGCACTTTCCAAGGTAACTGTTTGCCACTGGTGGGTTATATATCCGTACACTGCATTTGCTGAAGGCAGTCATGAAGTTTATCTTGGCTGTATATTTTTTTTAAATAGCCAATATTGTGATCATTCTTGATCAAGTCTTTGCTGAAAACACTTAGCAAGTCTAACCTGTGGACTATTGGCAGTATTCAAATTCACACGGAATTATCTATATTGTAGATAATGTGCGAATAAGATGGTTGAGGTTAGAAACTCACATAACTCATATGACCCATGTTCTGTCAGTTCATGTTCTACAACTAAAAAAAAATGCCTCAGAGATGTACAATTCATGTTAGGTTGTCTTGGCTAATGACCCATGTGAACATTGTGTTTTCTTTTTTCTTTTTTCTGATAAAAACATTATGATGGGTATGGAAGTGGGCCTTAGATGTGGCAATTGGAGGACATTGGTGGTAGCATCCATGGTTTTTTTCTATTGCCATGGGGTTTAAGTCATTTGCTCAGGCAGGAAATTAATTTGGGTGATGAAACTTGAGCTTAAAAATCGATCGAGTTTTTTGTTGTAAAAGTTGTAAACCTAGTTGTCACCTTCATATGTTAGCTTCAAAGCCATGATTATCACATTATGGGCAGTCCTTAGTATTTGCAAAAATTAGACACAACATAATACCTATTGTTTTTCTTGTGGTAGTAGGCCTTAGTTGATAATCCATATCACGAATTGTCTTTGTTTTTTTGAGCAAAATATTGTTTTTCTGTGATAGTGGACCTTAGTTGATGTTGCATGTCCACTATTTGTCTTCTATTTTTGGAAATCGATATTGCTTTTCCTATGGTAGTAGGCCTTGTTTGATGATCAATTGAATTGTTTGTTTTCTATTAGTTGAATAAGATGTTGTTTTCCTTGTGGTAATAGGTCTTGGTTGATGACCCATGTGATACAATTATGAAATTATATATTTTTTAGCATAATATTGTTGTGGTGATGGAGGTTGGCCTTAGCAGATGAAGTTTTTTAAATGTGTGTGATCAATTATTTGAACATAATATTTTATGTATGGCAATGACAATATCCTTTAGTTGATGACTCATGTGAAATGTGCGTTTTCAATTTTTTGAATAAAGTATACTATGTATGCCAATGGTAGTATGCCTTGGCTGATAACCCATGTGAATTTGTGTTTTCAATTTTTTGAATAGGATATTGCTATGGTAGTGGCAATACGCATTGGGTGATGAGCCATGTGAGTTGTGGGTTTTGTCTTTTTTGGGCATTTGAGAGAGATGGTTTAACATATATATACATGTATGTCATCCATTGTTTGCAACTTGTATAACAACTTACCACCATCAATGTCATGGGTTGGAATTAGATGTCATGTTGTTTTATGCATCATTCTCAAGGCCAAAAATAATTATATCAATTTTTGTTCTTAACCATAGTCATATTGGTCTTGAACTTTCAAAAATTCTTGATTTGACATACATTAAATGTGATGCACATCGAAAAAAATGTATTTGAAAGTTTAATCAAGTTTGTATTTGGAACAAGGGACACAATCAAGGTGCGTTAAGACATGGAAGTATGAGGGGTTCGACCGCATTTGTGGTTGACACAAGACCCACATAATTTGGGCAAGATTTTCAAACATGTCACCCCAAATGTCCTAACACCGGAAGAGTTGAAAACTTTTATGTCGAGGTTAGGAAGTTTGAAAGTACCATCAGATTATTGTGGTGCATTGGGAAAGCACATCATGGATAGAAAATTGGGGTTGATGAATAACCATGATTGGCATGTGTTGATGTAACAATTAATGCCTTTAATTCTAAGAAGATTAATGGATATGCATGTTCATATAGCACCGATGCACCTAAGTCGAATATTTTGTAAAATATGTGTGAAGGTGTGGGATCCAACAAAATTACCTACATTGCAAGAGGATGTGGCAACTACACTCAGCCTACTTGAATGGGAGTTGCCTGGGGCATTTTTTGATGCGATGACACATTTATGTTTGCACGTGGTTGAAGAGTTGGCCATATGCGGCCAAATGCATGTTAGGTGGATGTACCCTATTGAGCGTGCTTTGAAGACATTCAAAGCTTATGTGCGGAATAAGGCCCAACTTGAAACATCAATGGCAGAAGGCTACATTTATGACGAAACCATTAGGTTTGTCACAGAATACATGCAAGAATTCAAGCATGTCCGATGTTGTATATGGGACGTATATGAAGAAAAAAAGGTTTGTGGTGAAGTGTTAGAAGGTGTAGGAATTAAATTCATTTTGCCAAAAGAATGTCATGATCTAGCACATCAATATGTGTTCACAAATACACCATGTTTGGCACCATGGGTCAAGTAAATTACCTTAAATCCTAATAGGGTTTAATGGGTTTAAGGTTTATAAGGTTTATGGGTTATGGTTTAGAGATTAGGTTTTTGATTTCAGGGTATAAGGTTTAATGCCTTTTGGGGTTTTTGTTAATTGTTCAAGGTTTAATGGATGTTATGTTTCTATGGTTTATGGTTTAGGGTTTGATGGATTTAAACTTTAAATTAATTTGGTGGATATGTGATGAAGAATGTAGGAAACATGAGGAGGAGCAAATTCAAGTGAATAAGATACGAGCTGAATTTGAAAACTAGTGGTAGATGGATACTTCAATAACCGGTACACCAGTTCAATTTCTAGTTGAACTCATAGAAGTCTTGAACTTGAGTAATTGGATTCAAAATGAAATTTGAACCCACATTGCAAATGCCAGCACAATTGAAGACAAGGATGCAATGCATTTGTCAATGAAACCAAAGCCAATTACTTTAAGGTACACAAAAATGAGGGCGTATGGAAATCATTACAAGGTCAATGAGGGTGGTGCAGAAACCACAATAGCAACATATGATTTTGGGGTTGCATCCATATTCCAACAACCACAAGCAACACATGAAGGCACTATTTTTGGCTCTATCCAGTATGTGGGGGTATTAAAGGACATAATCTTACTAGATTATGGACCTATATCCCAACCAATGGTGCTCTTTAAATGTGATTGGGCTACACATGGGTCTAATAGATGGGGTAATCCAACCTACAAACGGGATGAAGATGGTTTTTTATTGGCAAACTTTTGCCACTTGAAGGCAAATATAGATGAACCATATGTGTTTCCAGGGCAGGTGCAACAAGTTTTTTATGCACATGAACCTAACACACCATGGTGGAAAATAGTTCTTCACAAGGAGCCAAGGTTTAAGTGAGTGGTAATAGAAAATAATGAAGAGATAAATATCCCTGTTGATAATGTAATTGATACAGAGGCGCCACTCCAAATTCCAGAAGCACTAAGTGACACTACACTTGTAGGTGCCATTGAACTAATTAGGGCCGATGCAATTCTGACTGTTGAAGGGCTTCAGAGGCCCTCTAATGGTTGAAGTCCTAGTTTTAATCTAAAGTTGGTAGTTAGACACAAGCCACAATAATTTTCGATCATGGGCAATATAGGCATCAAGCATGTGGTGCATCGATTTTGGCATCACCGGGGTCATTACTGTACTTAGGGGCACAAGGTGATGGGATGCATTTGCTAATGTGGAAAGGTTTGGAAATTCAAGTATTCCATTGAAGGCTTCATTTTGACTTTTACATCTACTTTTCATATAAAGTACATGCAATTATAGTAGCATAAAATAGGGGTAGATAATTTTGAACTACTAACCCTAATAGCTTCAAATTATTGACTGGACATTTTTTGAACTATGACTAAATGTAAGACTAGCTTGCTTAAAAGTACACAAAAAGTTATGTGCATGTAGATATTTCATTACAACTGATATACACTCAAAGTTGACTTGAAACCCAAGTTTGTCATGTTTACAAAGTCATGGGGCCTTTTGATGGAAAGGAGGGATGTCGTATGATTTGTCATTTGTACACTAATGTTTAGTGACTTTGATGATTAGAAGCATCTCCTACCTAGCCTAAAGGAGAATAGAAATGTTCACACCTAGTTGTTGGATGTGTTCAAAGAATTCAAGATCCTTAAGAGGGTTCTTTCAAGGTAGACTGACCTAGCCGCTCATGTGTTGCCTTTTTTGACCAGTATTGGATTTCTAAGAAAATAAAACAATGTAAACTCCCTTATAAACAACATTGTTGTACAAAACAATAACATGATGACGAACAAGCAATGTTGCACATGTAACACCATCACTTCCATGTTCCTGCTTTTTGTGTCTGTGTGTGGCATTATCTATGTTTCGTTGTATCTGGGTTGGGCTGTGCTATAATAGATTGTATTTGAATTCCCTAATCTTATAAGCTTCAGTCCAAGGTATTGATTTTAGAAAGTAGTTTCCATTGACTAGTATCTATATGTTGTGTTTCTAACATGGGATGTCAAATAGTAGTGCAAACCTATAGAAGGTTAGCCATAGAGGATAAACAAAAGGTTTTTTATGGACTGCAACAACAGTAAGAGGCTTTTGATTAAGTGGGGGGGTTGGTGATCCTCACTAGACATAAATAAACTAGACAAAAATTAAGGTGATTTATGTAATACATATTCAAGTATTTTCCAAAATAAAATTTACATAGAATTTAAATACAAATGTTATACATAACCAGTAATATATGGGTACATCTTAATATATACCCATATAATAATGAGTATAATACATTCAATAAACAATTGTGGACCCCTTATGCGTAAAATATGTATAATACATATGGAATAACCACAAGGTTACAACTCATTTGGTGACATTTGCAACTAATGGTAGTTAGAGGGGTCTTCTTGGATGGAAATTGTGTTGAAAACTATCCAAATGAAGGATGAAAAAATTCATTAATCGCAAGTTAATCATAGAGTAATTGCAAGCAAGGTTAAATGAAAAAAATAGTTGTAGATATAACCAATAATAGTTGCAAACGTCAAATAGTTGCAACTAGTTGCAGATTGGTTGGTTACAAAAACCTAGTTTTCTTCTAGTGATCAGGAAAGCAACAACAAAGTTTGGTAGAGATGAGATTTGAAGTTTTGAAAGAAAGGCAACGTTGCTACAAATGGTAGTGTCAAGGACACAAAAAAATCATGATAACAAAGGTTAAAGGAAAGGTCTAAGTTTAATTCTCAAAGAAAAAACAAAACAAAATTATGTGATTCAAAAACAATAACACAAAAATTAAAAACAAGAACATGAGATGTGCAAACAAACATGAAAACATGTATTCATTATGTTAACATATGCTAACATGAACATGAAAAGAACATGACAAGGTTATGATGCAAGATCGTGCCTAGGATTAATGTTGAATAAACTAAAAGAAATGAGGGGTCCTATTTTTATTTATAGCCCTTTGGGGACCTAGCTCAAGGAAGCTTTTAAGGATGTTTTTATGTGTGCATCAAGTAAGGAAGCTTCTTGGGAACTTTCTTAAATAGGAGTCGACTATGAATTAACAAAAATTTAATTGAACCTTAATTCAAACTTAACTAAAAATCAATTAGGAATTAATTAGACTTAATTAAGACTTCACTAATAATTAACTAAAAGATTACTAAAACTTAACTATGAATTAATTAGGACTTAACTAGGATTTAACTAAAATTTAATTCGGAAATAATTTGCATTTAACTACAAGTTAACTAGAACTTAATTGGGATTTAAATAAAAGTTAACTATAATTTAACTAAGAGTTAATTGAAACTTAATTAAATTTTAGTTAAAAGTTATGGATGAACATTATGGATGAATTCCATTTATTGGAAAATGGTGTTTAATGTTCGCATCCATCACAATAAATGGAATCTACAAATTATCAAGGCAAGATATTGAAGGTGATAATGATGACATGCATTTAAAAAATAATTTGCTATGCCTCAAAATGCGATTTCAAATAATCCATGCACCAAAAATATTGATGATCAAAACATAAAAGCCATTAATAATCCAAGCATAAGAATTACATGTAATTCAAGCACAAGAGCTATAAGTTATATGAATTTATTTGATCCTCCAATTGTTGAATTTAAAAAAAATGTCAATTTATTTTTGGAAACATCTAAAAGTAAATCAACAATTTGAATGCATGACACATAACAATATTCAAATTGGAGGGCACATTCACTATGCTCCTTATTCACCTTATGGATCTTCTTGTCATGTGATTTGAAATATCATGGATGTTCTTTGAAAGTGCATTTTTAAAGCACCAGGTCTCAAGTAGAATAAGAGCATGTGAAAACATCAAAATCAGAAAGGCCAAAATCATGAGAAATAAAAGTTACCACGTTCACATGATTGTAGAAAGTAGTGTCAAGTTTCGAGCAAAATGAAAATAGATGAAAAACAATAGCTTATAAAAGAAATGGTAAGAGAAGAACATAACAAATGAATAGGAGTTTTATAGGAAAAAAACTTCATAAAAGAATGTCAAGAAAAAAAACAAAACAAATGAACATGAGCTTGAAAAGAGAAGAGCGTTACAAAGGACGATTGTTTGCATATGTAGGCTCAACATATGGGAACACCCAAAAAAGAACAAAAAATATTACCCAAACACCATGATTGGTGTGAATCATGATACCTCTAGGTACGTTGCTAAAGTTTCCAAACCCTAAAATAATGGTTATGTGTGAATGGCCAGTTTTAGAGGTAGCAAACTCTAGCGTTAGTGATAGGGGGCACGTCATTATTTAGGTGTTAACTAAGTGTTAGAAAATTTTAACATTAGACCCTCTAACACTAGGTGTAAATGTAGCATTAGTACCTACAAGGTGACTTTACGTTTTAAACTAGGTACCTACCTATTTTTCAAAAAACGATTTATTTGATTAGTCATATTTTTTACTAGTGGGTACCGTGACGGTCGAACACAATCCGCCCGTGCCTACCTTTTTTTTTTCCTTCACTTGGATGGTCTTAAAACTCCCATATATACTCAAACCATAGTTAAATGGGTTGCAAGAATTGATGGTGGGATACAAAAGAAGGTGAAAGAACCACAACCCAAACCCCCACTCTACCCTTCACCCCAAACCCATCCCCCAAAAAACCTAAAAATTTGAAGCCTAATACCCTCTTTTTCTTTTTTTCAACAAATTCTTGATATATTGATACCTACCCAGAAAACCTTGTGTTGCAGTGTCCACGTCCACCATCATCTCTAATTTTAGAAGCCATGCAAGTCCTATTAGGAGCCGTGACTCTCTTCTTCTGTTGCTGCCGTGTTGCTCTCAGGACCTGGGTTTCAGGACCTCGATATTTGGCTCTTAGGACCTGGACTTCAGGACCTCGATAAACGGACACTGGGTTTCACTCTCAGGACCTGGGTTTCAGAACCTCGATATTTGGCTCTCAGGACCTGGGTTTCAGGGCCTCAACTGGACGCAGATATAGGACGCTGAAAGCTCTCCATCCTACGGTCGTCTTATATTTTTCCCGTCACTTTTCTCTGCGTCCACCGTCACTTTTCTTTTTCCCATCACTTTTCTCTCCGTCTCCCGTCACTTTTCTCTGCGTCCACCGTCACTTTTCTTTTTCCCGTCACTTTTTCTCTCCGTCCACCGTCACTTTTCTCTGCGTCCAGTGGTCACACCGTCACTTTTCTTTTTCCCGTCACTTTTTCTCTCCGTCCACCGTCACTTTTCTCTGCGTCCAGTGGTCACAGACAGACGCACGCAACAAGTGACTTTATATATAAGATTGCCCCGCATTTGTCAGTCCGTCATCTCACACTCAGTTCCCGCGCTTAACCCATGGTTCAAAATTTCTTACTATTGTTAGTTACTGTTCACAGTCGCTTCGGAACAGCCTGAGAGTCTTTGGAACCAGAGCGCTAGAAGAAAGGCGACGGAGCAGCGAACGAGCAAGCCAAGGGGGACCGAGCAAGAAACTCGTGAGCGCAAAAGAGGGAGATAGAGAAAGGAACATGGGGTCGCGGTACAACAGCAATGGTAAAGCGAGTGAAGCTGCCGTGAAGACAATTGAAGCGCATTTCGTCAACGCAGATGCCGCCCTACAGGTCGTCTGTTATCCTTTTGTCCTTCTGTTCTGTTTGTTCTCCAATGCGATCCATCAATCTGCTGCCCTAATGCAGGTGCATCCTTGAGCTATCTTCTGTTTGCAAGATCGAAGATATCTTCTTTTTTTTTTGGTTTTTGTTTTTGCATTTTATATTATTTCTGTTTTTTGCCTCGCTCCTTCCCCTAGTATTAGTCGTTGCTCATGGCAGTCCCTGCAATTGTGGAGGGTTGCGTACACAGAGCAAAGGAGAAGCTACTACATTGTTTCGAACTTGTGGCCACCATCAGAAAGTGATAATACAGATGTGTGTCCAGATTAAGCCAGTCTTCTTTTTTGAAAATAACAGCTGCACACAGTTTGGCTTTCTTTCTTTCTTTCTCTTGCTTTGTTGAATTCTTTCATCTCACCTCGCTAACTCTATTTTAGCGACTGGGGGCATAATTTCTAGCCCATCAGTCCAAAAGAGTCTCCTCAAACCCTAAAATGCAAAATGTGATACCCAAGTCCCCAAGTACTATTGAGAACATATGGCAGTAACAGATCTGCTTGAAAGACACATGTACATGAGAGCTACAGAATATGTGGTTATCTGCTGAAATCTAGATAGGTAAGTTTTCTGAATATAACATGGATCATGTGTCTGATTATGCAGTTGGTGCTGCATAAGCTGGAGGCAGAGTATGAAACTGCATATTCCAATAGTGTAAGCTACTGTCAACCTCCCTCAATTCACTAATCCTGCTTATGCATGGTGGCCATTCTTTCTGTTGACTCAAGCCCTTCACCTACCTTGTGTTTTGTGGACACAGGTGAACCCACTAAAGCTCATCACTCGTCTCAAAAAGCTGCAGGATGAGCTTCCCATTTTGCAGGAGGAATGTGACAAGCTCTTGGCTGCAAAACAGGTATTCATGTACTGCAGATTTCTGTTCTTTGCTACCACAGAGAATGTCTGTGCCATCCTTTAAGTTGTTGGGTTGCAGGTTCCAACACCTTTGAGTAAGCTGTGATGCTTTCAGCAATTGTATGTTATGTCCTATACTTGTGTCTTTTGGCTGTCCAGATCTCTGCTCTATAGCAGCTAATGTTTCCAGACTGAGTCTATGCTGGTGTGTAGCTGTCTGCTGCACATTAACTGCAGCAAGTGTTCACTCTGTGAAAAAAGTATCTTGCATTGACCACTGGTTATGACACATGGGAAAGGCAGTGAATAGGTGCAAAGACATGTCAGCTAATGTAAACTTTGGGCAGTCAAATTAACAGAGCCTGATCTGCAGGAAGTAGACAAATTTGAGCTGCAGAGGCAAGGCCTGATTTGCAAGGCTGGAGTTGAAAGGTTTTCCAACATTGAAGTTGCTTGTGAAGTTTGCAGGATCTGATTGACATAGCAAGGAACAATTTGGTCAAGAATCGAACCTGGTTGCGACAGTTGCAGGCCCGTGCTGGGTTAACTGTTGTCAGTGATGCTGATGACCCTATCTATTCCACATGCACAAAGGTGAACTGTCCATGAACTTTGTAGTTACTGATAGAGATGGACATCTGATCAATTTCTGTTGTGATTGTGGGTTTTTCACTACTGTCTCATGCCATGTGTTGCGAAGGTGATGGTTCAGGACTTTTTTTGCTTTCACAAGGTTAACTCCATGCTCTAGGCCTGGTTTAGACTTATCCTCAACAGCTGCAGCATGCTCCTTCATTGGGATATCTCTTATTATCATGTTTAGATTGAGGCACCAAATGACAGGTCTATGCTATCTTTTCAACAATTGGGGATTTTTTTGTGAACAATGTCCAGAAATATGACACTCATTTGTTTTTGGGGATTTTCAGGCACTTGAGGATTGGGCTAAACAGCTTGAGATACCAACTAGTAAGTTCAATGTTCTTATGTGCCCTGTAAGAAAAATGATTGTGGCTGATGGGGAGGGCTGGATCATGAAAGAGAGGAGCTTTCAGGCCACAGGTCTGTTGACTGGATTATGAAGTCGTATGGATCAGTAGTAATAATTTATTCAGAGTGAAACCAGCATTCCATTGTGTGCTCTGTGTCTCTCAGATTTCTCAAGATTATTGTCTGTCTCCCTCTATTTGGTTGGCCAGGTGATGCAGTCATTGAGGGTGTTCAACCGGATCTAAACCTGGAGCTCTTCCGCTCCAAGAAAGGGCTTGTCAAGGATGGCTAGGGAGAAGTTGCATATAATGGACTCCAATTCCTAAAAAGGTGGGGAAAAGCACAACATTGGATTGGATTGAAGTGTCAAAGTCTAGTATTAGTGATGGGTCCTGAAGTGGGAAGGTGCCTAAATCCAGTGGCAAAGATGCAGATGCATTCATTGCAAAATGTCCCATTCTGGAGGGCCTGAGGGTGCAAGCAGTATGATGTGACATGGTATCTTTATGTTTCTATTGATAGCAAATTGATAGGGATGACTTAAACATCACTCCTACAACTCAATCTCAAGCATCAAAATTTTCCATTGAAGCAAGTGTGTGTGACATTGAATGCCTGTCTAGCAACTCATCCCCATGTCCTCATATTGTGTGTGGATTGTGTTTTGTTGAACTGAAATTCTCAAAACATTCATGCAATTATATATTTCAGACACCCTTAAGAGAATTCTCAAAGAGGTTGTAACTGTGTTTCATCCTTCATCCATTAAGTGTCAATGACTGAAAGTAGATGATAGGGTTCCACAACCACTCCATCCTCAATTTCAACATTCCTTTTGAAAACTTTGAAACATGTAAGAACTTGTTGAGAAGTAATGTGGATATAAATTATGAATACATGTGGAGCTAAGATTTTGAAAAGACTAAATTAATCCTAATGACAAATACCAAAGAATATGGGCATAAATGAAAATATGTGTAATGAGAGAAACTGAAGTGTTGGCTTATTAATTCCTAAGCATACAGGGCATTTTTATTCTAAATGCAGGTCACAAAGAAAATGCAGTATCAATGGACTTACCACATACTGATATGATATTTTTTCTGACAAATTTTGTCACTTTTGCTCACCATGCATTGCTAGCCAATAATCCAAGTAATGCGTAAATTTACAAATTCACATTGGTGCATCTTGGTATAGACAGATTGCAAGCCCAAAAAACTAAGTGATTGAGGATATACTTGGCATGGTGAAGAGATGTGTTGTCTTGGCTGATAAAATTTCAAAACGGTTAGCCCAAAGTCGTGCGTAACAAAATTCACTGAGCACCCTGCAGCTTGAGGAAAATAGGTATAGTGACATGTGAGCAAATTAGGAAGCAGAATGCAACAAACCATGAATGCCCAATACCCACTTGACAAAGACATGGCTTAATTTTCTTACTTACAGAAATTGGCACATTACACAGCAGAATAGGTTGCTGTACTTAGGATGTAGGGTTCCTGATCTTGGGGAGCCCTTTTGAATGAAGTGTTTATCCAATTCTGTAACAAGGAATATCCTGTGACTTGGGCATTCCAATTGTGATAGGCATGGTATGAGGCTATCTTTTGGGGCCTTAGCCTACACCAAAAGGAGGCAAAATTGATGACATATCCATACTTACCTATCTTTTTTAAATGATTAAAATATGGTTTTGATTTTAGATGAATTATGTACACTTCACCCATTGTAGGTGACAATTATTGGATTAGCTTGTGCTTAGAGACACTGCCCTTTCATTTCAGCTTGACATACACCATAAGTATTGAGAAATTCTCAGTCAAGTGTGTTAAGAATATATATATGTGGTTAGTTTTAGAATTTTGAACTGTTTCCATAAGAACTCGACACAAAAGGTTTCATGACACTCTCACGCCCGCTGTCAACTGTGCTCTTGCATCACAAGTGCAATGCCTTACAATTCAGGCTTACAGTAACTTGACTATTAATTTTCAAGCATTTGTAGCAAATTATAGCTGCCTTTACACAATTTCTTTAGCCAGAAATGTTCTTCTCACTTTGCAATCACAATAGCAATTCATTTGGAAATTAAATATATCCAGAAAAAACATTCTGTAACTACATACTCAGCTCCCAGGTACGACAATATCCATATTACCACATTTTTCAAAGTACCCAAAATTGATGACTGGAAACTTTGTGTACCCTTGTAGACAAACCATGATGAAAAATAATAATTCTAAATTGTAATGATTTCAATGCCACCTCTGGACAAATATTTTGGCCCTCTATGAAACAGGGAACTTTGTCTATTTTGTTTGTCAAAGACACATCTTTAGAATGGTCATGTGAGTTGGGGACGGGGGAGGGGGACATAAATGTAGGTGAGATTTTTTTTAACATGGCTCATTGCATATGCCTTGTGGATGTGTGAGAATTCTTAATTATTTGATTGTTAGGTGAAGGAAATGATTTTTACACACATACCATTTGCAAATATGTTGTTGACGATGCATAAGTTCATAAATGGTTTTACTATTTAGGTGAGTGAAATGAGTGCAATGAGTTTGACACACGTAGCATTGCAAATGTCTTGAGGATGTGTGAGTTCGTAACTAATATCATTGGGTGAGTGAAATGATTTAGATACATGGCATTGCAAAAAGGCCCTAATCCTTGAAGGTCGGAGCAGACCAAATTTGGTCCACTTTTTGGTGTATATTTGTCATTCTATAACATTTCGGGATAATGAATATCATAAACAGAATTGCTAGCATCTTAATGCATGAGTTCATAATCCTTTATGTTTTTAAGGTGAGGTTAAAAAGAAAATTTGACACATCAACATTCATAGATATAGCCTGGTATGCAGATTCATTATCCTTTGATGTGTTACCATTTGAGGAGAGGGGGAGGGCAGGGGGAACTTTGGTTGTTGTCTAGCCGATGAAGGCAATGAAACCCAAAAGCTGGTGGGAAACCAACATCAAAATAAGTGTCCATCCCTGTCCTGTTGACAGGATCTCAATAACCAAAGTTCCTCAATAACTATCTTTGCCAATATGCTACTTACAAAACACTCTTTTCTGTGTATCAGATTCTTTGAGAGCTCTTATAGAAGAGGCCTGAATGGAATATCATGGCCTTCAGTACCTATCCAATAGCTGACTCAGATGGGGGAGAGAGAGACACAGACAGAGGATTATTGTTGCCTTCTCTGAGATTGCAAATAAGGGCCTCCTCTAGTGTCACCACACAGCAGCCAGCTACTACACCCTAATCAGTGTATTGCTGAAGAAATTTTGTTATGCAGTCTGTGTGATAATCATTCATGAGAAAATTCTTTTAAAATGGCAATCATCCCTAGGAAGATTTTGCCAAATTTGGCTATAAACTAATATGAAAGTATAAGTCTGTAATCGTCCTTTTACATTTTTGTGTACACATGAAAAACCAAACATAGAAATCTGGTGATTTTATTAATTTATTGCTCAGTTGTGGTGATTGAAACACTTCATAATCACTTCATTTTCAAATTTATTTATTTATTTTAAAGTTCATCTTTTGACAAAATCTTGCTAACAAAAAAAAATGTGGATTTTTAGTGATGGCCTGAGATGACAATTTCTAAATGCAAGTCAATTAGGTGTATGGATTGGGATCCAATTGTTGTGTGTCACATGGAATGTGGGTTTTGAGATCTTGGTAAAAGACCTAAATATGCATAGACCTTCATGTATAGGAAAGGGGAGGGTTCTTACACCTACTTCTAAAGAGATGAGAAACATTATGCCTCCTACAAGCATAAGATCCTTTCCAATATAGCTCATCTTTACTACAAGAGATTTTGCTACTAGAGATATTCCTAGATATAAGGTGCCCTCCAAACACAATAGGAAATTTCCCCAAATGCTTTACAATTGGCAAAATGGTTGTGATGCCCACCAACACATTGTGCTATTTGGACTACAAACTTTCTAGGGAGGTCCTTGAAATTTGTGGGAATTGTTCCAATGTTCTTTCCAATTGTTGTGAAACTTGTTATTCATATTTTCTCATTAGTTGTACAAAAAGTTGGTACATTGTGGATTATGGAGGCAAGCACTAAACAAAGGTAACAAATTGAATGTGACATCAAGTTTGATGCAATTGTAAGACAATGTCCAACAAGAAAACTATTTTTGACTTTTTTTATATTGTAATCAAATTGTGATGAACATTTTAAGGTTTTCCTATTATGCTTTTTTCAAATAAAATTTGAAGTGCATTGGTTAGAATCCCCCTTTTCAACCCAGAGTTTTCAATTATGTTTTTAAATTTTCATTTTCTTCCATGGACAGATAAAAAAAAGAGGATATAGTCCCCGAGCAACTTCCTCAAGCAAGTTGCCCCGCAAAACTAAGGACTTGCCACTTCCTGCAAGCATGTCAAGCCAAGTGTCACATTTAATTTGTTACCATGTATAATGCTTGCCGCTTAGGTCTCGTGGCAATCTTGATGGTTCTTAAATTTGGATTCAATTTCATCACAAATCCATGTTTGAAGAGCTCTAGTGATGCATTGTGGTTGGGGTAGCATCAATGTTTTTCAAAAAAATTATGTAGTTGAGGTGGCAATCATCCATAACCTGATTTAGCCAAATTTGACTATTAAGAAATAATGAAAGGAATTAAATATCCCTTTATATATAAAGTGAACCATTTATAAAAGAATCTTGTAACATTTTATTAATCGAATTTCTATTCAAATTTTTTCATTTTTATTTTTACAAAAGAAATTGTGATTTTTTTCTTTGAAAATTTCACAAGAAAAAACATTGGGCAATATCACTAATTATCACATCCAAATTTAGTCCTAAATGTTTATCTCTCCCTCATTGATAAACAGGAAATAGACAATATAGATTGAGGGATGGCACACGTGAGCTTATTATTATGGCTGGCCAATTATAAACAATCATTTCATTTTAAGGACCTTTTGACACCCACAATATAATGTGAAAATTTATAAGGGTTGAGCTCATTTTCAGACCTTTGTGACATTGACTTCATACAAAATTTGGAGTACAATCCATTTTGTTACAATTGCTCAAACTATTGTTACAAACCATGTTACTTAAACTATCACAATATCCAACAAATGAAAAATTCTATGTATAGAAGAAGGGCCTGAGTACAGGCCCTTCCGTGATTTGAGATCTATGCCCAAGACCGGTAAGGGCCTGTACTCAGGTCCTTTTCCTAGGGAAAGCAGAGCTGGGATTTTTTCACTTTTTAGAAAGAGTGACAGGCTGGTGGGTACTTTCAGCTGGTTAGAAGATCCCAGTACAGCCTGGGTGGAAGCCTGGCTAGTACCTTCCACCGCAGAAGATCCCAATTGTTGAAAACAGGTTTCTTCAGGCAGTTAGTGGAGCTGGAAATACAAAGGAAAAATCCAGACAGTGTTTTTACTCTTTGGAAAGGAATTTGAATTCGATCTTGTATATGCATATTCAAATTTTGCTATCTTGAATACTAGTGAATATGTTTTCCCACCATATCCAACCTTGAGGAATATCGAGGTTGTCCTATAAAGACTTTCTTTAGACATCAACCATTTTGCATGTTTGTCGCACAGGGTCAAGTAACTCATAGAATCCGTACATAATTTCGCATGTTGGTCCAAGGGTAGTTCAACATTGAGTAGTGTACCAACGAACTTGGATGTAGTTAGTACTTTTGATAATGAAACCTCTAAGTAAGGTGGGGTGCTGCAACCACACACAAGGCCACAACACCATCACCTTGGGAACATGTTCTTAAGATTCTATACGAAAGTTCAAGAACCTGGATGTAATTCATACAAAATTTGAATCAACTTCAAAGATTTTTTTACCTTTTTGGCAATTAGCACAAGGCATGATTGCTGGATGGCTATCCTTCATCTTCACTAGACAAGAATTGCATTTGAGCTTAAACCTACCCCCATGCAGCACCCCACCTTAACTCAGTAGCCCCCACACACCAATTGGGTAGTCCAGCAAAGCTTTATGACAAGCAATAATACAAGTAATCTGGTTCAAATCTTCGCAATCCCAAGAAAAGGGTTGTCATGCTGAGAGTGCCTGAAACTACCAAGTCCTAAGCAGTTTCCACATGGATGACACAAATAAATTATTTTTCAAAAAATTAAATTATCTTTTGACAAATTTCAAATTACTATGTTTTCATGACCTACAATGAAGTGGTCATATGAGAAGTGAAAATTTTCAAATTGTAGCGTGTGATTAATTATAATGCTTTTCAACATCTCAGCTTTGTATTTTCACATAAATTTGTTTCCGTGTTTTACACATTATTTAATGACAAAACCAACCCTAGGGCAGAGTATAAGTTTAGTAGCTGAGTATACTCCCCCCAAGAACAGGTATACCAATTCCTGATTGGTGTTGTAGGTGTATTTGCTCATGCATGGGACATAAAACACCAACTCAAATCATTGCCTGAAATAATGTTAGAATGGGTTACCTTCCTTCAAAAGCAACCCTAAAAACCCTAAAACCTGGGCCTTACCCCTACCTACATTCATCTCATTTTGAGCCTTAAATTATGTAATAGTCCTTGGTTTGTGCTTGATGAATGTGGCCATATTTCTATTTCCAAAATGTCCCTTGTAGGTATACAAAGAATGATTAGGGAGGAAATTGGTCACCTCTCCTTGAATTCTAGCCACCCAACTTTCAAGTCTTTCAGCAAGCTTTGCATTCCAGGGAATACTTTCATGCAAGCCAGCAAGCTAAATAAGAATGGTCAATACCAACTCACATGGGTGTACAACACAATTTCAGGAAATAAAACACTAAAAGCTCACACTTGTGTCTCTAAAGTGATAATTATTGATTCCTTTGCCAAGTTGGGTGGAAAGTGGATGACTTATTTGGTTTCGGATTTTTTTTTTTAAAATAATTTAATAGGTACCTCAGAAACTACTTTGTTGTAAACCTTGCAAAGGTGAGTTCTATTATTTACAACTAGCTCAACATGCATTTGCCAAATTGACATGTTTAGATGCATTTGAAATATCATTCCAACCCAAGTGTGAACAAGACTATGTAATTGCTTTAAGAATGAACAAGACCTTGATGATACAATTCAACAGTACAAAAAAAATGTTTTAATTTATTTTGAATGACAAAAATTATTCAAATTTGAATATCTCCCCCACCTTAGGTCTACAAATCGTGAAATCGCATTGAAGAAATCCCACTCATCCATGGTTTTCTAGCATTACCAAAAGTTTGCCTCAATTTTCTTGAAATTTATAGTTTTGATATTATTGAATTGTTTTTCATAGAATTGCTCAATATTCAAAAACTCTTGCACCATATGTCTTAACATTACGAAACCAACTTGTTGTACCCCCTATTCATTGAAGGCTTTCCCATGGTATGAAGAGCATGGTGGAGGGCACCATTGTTTGGGAGATTTCAATATGATGAACAAAACATACAAAATGAAGAAACAACCTTCCTTAATATATAGATAGATGTCTTTTTTTAATTGAATTTTTTTCCTTACAAAAACCAAGTTTTTTGTTGGGTTTTTTACACATGGAAAATCCTTTTGACACATCTTTCTTGGGAATGGTGCACGTTTGGTGAACTTGAATGATACTTGTATGCATTTGGGTGTGAATATTATTAAAGGAGCTAAAAACCATGTTGGATAGTGGTGAAAATTGTGAACTTTTTTACTTTTTTTTTTCTTGACAATTTAAAGTTATGTTAATCATTCCAAGTTGTGCTAAATGATTAATATGAATGTTGAGGAATTCAAATTAATTTTTTTTAGAATTAAAATTTGGGTTTTGGTTTCAGTAAAATACATTTGAATTTGAATAGATGTTAAACCAAATTGTGGTTAATTTACCAAGGACTAAGTAAGGAACTTTTAATAAAATAATTTTGATGGTAAAAAAAATTAAATGATAATAACCTATTACCCACATTCAAAAAACATTCACAATTTAAAAGATGTGGAATTTGAAATTTTTAGGAATTCAAAGTATTTTTCAAGTTTTTAAAATTTCAAAAGTCCTTACCACATGTAAATGGGGTGTAATGTGCGTGACATTAAAAACAAAGTTGTAGTTTATAAATCAAGAAACAAAAACCTAAAATAGTTAGCATATTTTGATATGATTTAGAATTATGATAAGTTTTCAAGATGAAATGAAAAATCCAAAACCTACACACTTTTAAAAAATCATATATATTCAACAATGATT
Organism: Sphagnum contortum; assembly: GCA_963920785.1. Lineage (NCBI taxonomy): Eukaryota > Viridiplantae > Streptophyta > Sphagnopsida > Sphagnales > Sphagnaceae > Sphagnum > Sphagnum contortum. The sequence continues at coordinate 11,298,666 of OY987279.1, read as the reverse complement.
AACACAAAACATGTGATATATTCAGGTGATTATATGTATTTTTAATAATAAGTTACAAAATATTTCATTCAAAAATTCTTTCATATGAAAAAGTGAAAAATTATTCAAAAATATTAAAAATCCTTTTGTAAAGTAATCTCGTTGGCTCCTTTAATCATATCCACGCCCATTTGTTCTTTGCATCCATTAGAAGTAAGCTCCATCATTGAGTTCCAATTATGAGGCCATGCACTTTACACTAAGGTAAACATGAAATGCCTTGAGTTATTTAGGAAACACATCAACCTTTTAACCACTATGTTTACCATGGTTTCAAGATATGTTAGTCCAATTTTTTTAAATTTCAAGCTAGTATTTTATCTATCCTATGCTTCCAATTTTTCTTTTTCTCAACTTTTTTTCCTTGATTGGAAATATTTTAGGATTTAGGCAATATGCTTCATAAGAAAAAGGATTCATCACCTTGGGAGATTAGGCTAAATGATTGTTATTAAACCCTACCATTGAGAATGCCCAAAATTGTTAGCACCATGTTGAGAATGCCCATAATTGTTAGCTCCATCCTTTGAAAGTTAGTTATGATTTACTTGTCTACAAACCCCCAAATGAATTGACATTGAATTTCACCTTGGTAATTAATTACTTCAAAAATAAGTAGTGTGGTCAAGTAAATTGGACAGACAATAGGTAATTATTACTAAGTAGGAAGATGCAAAAAGATAGGGCATTCATTTTTACAATGTTTGAATACAATAATCACAAGGAGGTTGAAATGTCGAAAAAAACTAAGTATTTCTAAATGTTCATGTTGATTATCGAATTGAAAATTGTTTTATAGGATGTGATTGTTGTGACCTTAACATTGGGCTTATGACCAAGGTTAGGGCATGAAAAAAAGATGAATTTGGGGAAAAACTAAGTTGTCATGGAATTCAAACACATTTTCATAGGTTTGAAAGCATGCAAGGAATCAAGTTTCAAACATTCCAAATGCATTTTCATTTTGGTAGTTGAAAATCCCATGGTATACTAAATCTTCAAACCAAATTTAACATTACAATAAATTGAAAGGCCATGAAAAGTAAATAACCAAAGTGGTGTTACATCCCCAAATTGAAAACTTGAAACATAAGTTATGGCCATTTGAAGAATCAACAATCAAATTGCCAAAATTTGATTCCCACATTTCACTTGATCATCCAACAAAAGGTTAAATTAACGTTGACTAAATAGTGCGATATGTCATTAGAAACTACTTTTCAAAGGGTGCTTAACTTTCTTTTCAGAACTTTCCAATTGGAAATAAAATGAAAAAATTACGAGCCCCAAAGGTGTTAGGACTCATAATTTGATAATTTTAGAACTTTCACTTAAAAGTTTTGAGAAAAATGTCATTTCATTGTAAATGCATGGGGAGTTGCAAAAATATATTATTGGGAAGAGAATGGCGACCCTTCCAAATCTACGTCATGGTATGTCTTGTGAATCCATGTTAGCCCATAGATGTTCATGCACCATTTTGGCCCCAAATTACCCTGATAAACATTTCAAATATTAATTTGTGCAAGTTGACATGAATGATAATTCAACTTAAATGTTCATCCTAGTCCAGTCCCAAAGCTTTCGTAACCTTTTCTTTGTCGAGAGCTAGGGAATGTACCTTGGGTTTTCATTTCATTATAGAATTCAAAGTCGACAAAGTTCTTTATCATTGATACCACTTAACAAAGCTAGGGGCGAGTCAATCATGTTAAATTAAAAATTTGTTGTCGTGAACATCAAAAAAGAAGTTTATTTGGTTGTAAGTTTTTTTTTTGGTGTTGATCACATGACATTAATGTACATGGTCAATAGGCCACAAATATTTAGGAAATTTACTAAATGGATTTTAATGTTCCTAAAATACGATTTTAAAGTAATATACAAACTTGGCACAAAACCCATGGTGGTAAATGTATTGTATAAATTGCCAAATACATAGGAACTTCTAGGTGTTTTATATTGAACTATAGATGCCTCATTGTTTTTGGTATAGCCCATGTGGTTACATGAAGTAATCAATCACTCCACAAAAAAAATAAAATTGGATGTTGGTTATTGGTGTGTGACCTTATTCAAGGATGTGTTGGAATACTATGAAAATTATGATTCATGTCAATGAGTGGGTGGTCTAAAAACAATGAATTTAGCAAAAATGGTTATTTTGTTGCCAAAAAAACGATTCATGAAATGGGGCTTAAATTTCATTGGGCCAATTGAACTTGCATGTAAGCACATTGGGAACAAATACATACTAGTTAGGATAGAAGTGGGTGGAGGCAAAAGCACTATGAACAAACACAGTTGCAATTACAACCATGTTTTTATGAATGCATCCACAGTCAGTTTAACTATCCACTAACTTTAGTCACATATCAAAGAATTCATTTTAGTAATGATCATGTCATTAAGCATATGACAAAACATTTCTTGTTGAAGCATAAGTACCTACTATCCGCAAGGGAATGGACATGCATAATCAACCAACAAGATGATCAAGGCTCTATTGACAAAACTAGTAAACAAAAAGTAAAATGACTAGGATGAACACTTATCTATGTTATTATTTTTGTATTGTATCACATTCAAAATGGTAATTAATCACACTCCATACTAGTTGGCGTATGGTTTGCATCCCTTGATGTCAACAAAGTATACTATGTCTGCACTTAATGAAGGATTGTGGGATCCAAACCCAATATAAATATTGATGAACTTCTTACATGACTTGGAAGATTTGTAGGAATATAAGATGGAGGGACAAGAAAATGTTGCAAAAGCACATTGGAATATGTCTTTGTGTTCACAATAATGTTACATGGAAAACATTTTGGTTTTGGTGATTATGTGTTAAATGATTTCCAAAGGAATCAAAGGTGAAGGTTGGGAAATTTACTAGGTGTTGGTAGGGACCTTATTATATATAAAATTGTCTTCCTAACAATATTGTAAAACTGGTAACATTGGGGAATTTTGAACCGCATCTAATTTTGGTGAATGTGAACAAGTTGAAACCTTACAAGTATGTGGAATAGGTAGTCGTTCAATTGGTTGTACAGATAATGGGTAGTTTGGATGCAAATGATAACTTTCAATTATGAGAGGTTCATAACACCAATATTCCAACCGATAGTATGGAAACTGGCAACCTAACAAGTTTTACAAATATTAATATTGGGAAACAACCTTGATGTCGACCCATTTATTGGAAGGATGAAACGAGGAGCAAGTCAATACACATGACTTTGTTAACGAAGAGGTGTAGGATAAACCTCAGGAAACATCCACATACACACATGAGACATTAACAAAACATGTTCATAATCATTCGCACACTTGTATGTTGGTGGCCTGTGTGGGAACAACTAATTTGTTGCCAAGAAAGGAGGTTAGTTCAACATGAAGAGGATGTGGAAGGTCAAAAGATGCCATCACAATCCACAAAATTCAATATTCCATAAAAAAATTTACGAGATTTGAAGCAGTTTACATAGGAGTTAAAATAACAATAGTTGATGTTTTATTTGAGACATATTCTTGATTGCCAACTAATACATGGAATGACAATGGATGATGAACATGAGGTTGAAGTTGACCTATTATAGGATGTTGCACAAGTTTTTCACCAAGAATAAATGTTTAGGTTCTATAATACTTAATTCTCTTTCACATAGCAAGGATTTCGAGCACAAAATCTGAAGTAAAGGGGGGTAATGCTAGAGAAATAGGTAGGCCAAATGGGACAAAACAAATAGGTAGGCTGCTATTAGATTGGTACGTAGATTGACAACTTGTTTAGATTGGGACATATGGTAGCTGTTTTTTAATTTTTGTTATTTCAAATGGGATTTTGAAAGGAAATGGGGCAACATTCCATTCCTCCCTATTTTGGTTTTGTATCATTTTTTCTTTGCAACTTTTGAGGTTTTGATAACATTGAATATGTGTGGGAAAACTAGTAGAAGTTGAATGTAAGAAACTAAGAAGGATTGGGAGGTTTGCATTCAAAATTTGGTTAAAATCTATAGGTAGAAAACTTGTTAAGATTGTAAAAAAATGTTGTTGGTAGATTTGACAATTAATAATGTATTGTTCATTTTGATACTTGTTTTGTATGCATTTATGTATAAAACTAAAAGTTAGTAGTTACCACTTAGGTAGGCCTAATTAATTAAACTAGGTATATTAGTTTATAATAGTTATAATTAATAATAATAGCCTACTACCTTGTTTAGTTTTAGCCTATGTGTATGTAATTATTTAGTTTACTTACCTACCTATATACATAACAATCTAACATACCTACTTACCAAAATTAAATTAGCCTTGAAATGATCAATATTATGTACATGTAGTTTGGTTATGACTATAATCATTGATTGTAATGTATTATAATCATGTAATAATAAGCATGATGAAAATGGGCTAGCCCACCCAAGGGCATATCCTCCATATTACATGATTAAAAATGGGACATAGTCATAAAATATCCTAATCATGAATGCCAAGTTTTGGCATAGTGAATGGACTATAGATGATAAAAAAATGACAAAAATATGGCATTAAATTTTTTCAAAATGTATAATTTATTGTATTGGGAAAGTTTCGATGCATTTTACTTTTAAATTCCTCATTTGATGGTGGCCATTTTTTACATATTATGACATATTCTTGAATTCACATTTTTCATTTGATATGTGTAACAAATCTAATGTCATCATTTAAAAGTCCATAATGAGTTGACTCTTTTCTTAAAATCCATTCATATTTTTATATATGATTATCATTAAAGTCTACTGCAATTTTCAACATGGATAATTTTTTTAATTGTAACACAATATTAATGTTGAATATGGCTTTAAATTCCACATTTGTTTATAATCCAAAAAACCTAGAATGATGATAGTCCAAATAATCCCCTTAATTGTGCTTTAATTATATTAAACTTATTCTTCATGAAGTTAAACATGTGAATATCATGTTAAAAAATCTTATAACATGGCTCATGGAATAAAAGATGGAAGTTATAATGTTGGAAATCAAAAAATGGTGTAAATTACCAAATGTGCAAAACACAATAGATAATATACATATTTCCATTTCAATACATTCTTGGTAAGAAAAAAGTATATATTTGAAAGGTATTACATATTTTGGAATTGGAGACAACACAAGACATGCGAAGGAATGCCTCTACTAATGTAAAGGTGCATGTGGGGCTAGAGGGACAAAAACATTATAATGAACAACATTGGAAAAAAATAGAAATTTACCTTGTACAACAAAATTAGGTTTGACATTTACATCAATTTTTTTTGCAATTATCATCACTTACAATCATCCCATTGACATAATCTTATTTCAAAATATTAAAATTGAGTTGCATAGTTTGGTTTAACATATGTACATGAAAAATAATTGTAGGTATGATCAATTTTACGCATCTTGCCATCATTTATTTTTCAAAGTATCAAGTTTAAATTGCATAATCAGGTTTGACATGTGTACGTTGAGAAATATGATCACCTATTTGACATCATCTTTTTTCAAAGTATCAAGTTTGAGTTACATGACTTGGTTTAACATATGTAGATTAAAAAATACCTTTAGATATGATAAACTACAATATCTCATTAACATGTTCTTTGTTTGATTTCAAAATATTGGGTTTGAGTCCCATGGTTTGGTTTGACATCTGTATATCAAATTAGTTTCTAGGCATGTTAATGCTTTCAAAATATTGGGTTTGGGTGTAGTGGATCCTCATAATCAAAACCTTTTGTGTTTGGCAAGCCATGTCAAAATGGGGAAATTGGTCATAGATTATGTTTTTACCAAATCTTTGACCCATGATTTGTGTCGAACTAGTAATTGCCTTCATCATACTCCTTTATGTCTAGTTTATCTTTCATTTTTGTGTCCAAAATACTCCAATTTTTCTTGCAAGATTTCATATTGAACTGTCTTTCATTGCTTTGCAATTTATAAGTCCATTGCTTGAATATAATCTATAGAAACCACATGGTTTTTAATGAACCTTTTTTGGTTGCATCCACCAAATTTTTTTACTAGCAAATACTTTCAGACCCATGTGTTGCTAGTTCAACATCCAATTGAGGGTGGTCCTTCTGTAACAACATTCGATGGCATTGAATATTCTATATCTACATACTTACACTATTTTAAAGATTTTGGTGGATGACACCTAGTTGATTGAATTCCAAGCATACAAATAAAATGTTGATAGTGTGTTGTTTAAAATGTCATTCTTTTTTCTACTGCACTGAACATTGTCCACTTGAAGTGTAATAGGGCAAAGGTAAAGGAAGTCCATTTCAATGTGTAGTTGCATTTTGATTAATTGGAATTGTGGGTGTTGTAGGACTGTTTATAATTGTGGGTGTTGCATGATTGGAAAGTCCATGACTCATCAAGTTGCCACTGACTTTGAAATGTATTGGTTTTAAATCCAAATCTTCACATGTGGGGGATCCTTGACCACTTGGGATTGATTCAAATTCTTGAGAAGTGGGGGTGTAAATTGCATGATTTAAATCCATAAAATCCTTGGAGTGTGGTGCTTGGAATATGGGTATAGTCTTCATGGAGGCATCAATAATCTCATAAATATTTTTGTTAAACAACACAAACAAGTTCATTATGATTTTATTTATAGTAGACAATTAAAAAATAAATTGTTGTGTCCCATTCCAATCACGTAATCTCAAATTTGTTTGTAATTATTATAGATTATTGTCCATTTTTCCTTGCAAACACATTCATTTTTTATGTGTGTGTTATGGCTAAATTCCATCACCAATATAAATATTTTTGAAGTAACCTTTGTAATTCACTACACCTTATGAAGCATTTTATACCTCTTCTTTTGTTCAAACCATACAATTTCATGATTTTCAAGTTTGGTCGTTTGGGCTTTTTAATGGATACAATTTCAATGAAAAATCAATATTTTATTTTTATTTTTTTAAACCTTCAATTTGGTTTTTGGATCTTGATGGTATGGTAGGTGGAATTGAACACTCACTAATAATGCCAAGAACCCCATTACATATTCAAAAATTCCATATAATGTTCTTGATACTAATGCAATTGGTGTCCTTTGTAGAAAGAATAAAGAGGGATGTAGCTAATGTGGTTTGTTAAAGAGTTGATCATCACCACCATAAGGATCTTCATTGTTACATGCCTCCATTTTTGTTGGATGTTTGTTGCAATTTTTGGAGTTGTTGGCATGCCCGAGATGGGTCTTGCCATTGTTACAATTTGAGAGACCTATTATTGGCACCCCTATTGTTATTGCGACAAGTGTTGTTATTTGAAGGTGTGACTACATTGATCTATGTTTGTTGCAAGTGTTGTCATTCAAAAATGTGCGACCACATTGCTTTGCATTTGCTACAAATGAAAGTGGAAAATTTTGGTGTGATTACATTTCTATGGGTTTGCTACAAGTAAGAGCAACAAATTCAAAGGATATTGTGTGAAGGTAGTAACTGGGAACGCTAATTTGGAGGTTTTAAAAAAAACGTTAGCTAACATGGGATTTTCATTAAAAAATGTAAATACTTAGTAGATATGATGGTATCCAATTTAATTGTTACCACTGAGTTATTTTCCCCTACCATATAGGCATTCAAGTGGGATGTCATGCTAACTAACTTTGTGTGTGTGGACACAAGGTTAACATTACCACTTTTAATTTTAAATTAACCTTATTTTATTTTAAAATGTGGATTTACCTTGAATTTTTTTCAAAATGTAAACTAGAGGCACGTCTACCCATTGTAATTTACCTCCACAATACAAATGTTATATTTCATTTCAAGGAATGTTCTTAACTTGGACACTTTGTAAAGTTTCCATTACCATTTATTTCCAAGGTGAGTTCATAAGGTCATATATGTTTATCTCATGCATTCATTATATATTTGTGTTGTTTTATCTTGTCCATTGGCCTTTTTTTAACATGGGTAAGACCCTCCTATGAGAACATTACCATATTGGGTCCACACCAATGTGTGTGTGTAAATGTCAATAGTGTGTATATAAGATGTAAATTATGTGTAAATGTAGTCATTTACATTTTCACACCTGAATTTTTTACACTTACATTTATATTATTGTCGTATATATACCTATACACACACACACACACACACACACACACAATTACACTTACATGGTATGGTGTAAATATTTTGAGGTGTGTAAATGTATATATTATATACCCTTAATGATTATACCTTCTTGCAATTCCATATTAATTAGTTGTGGGTGCATGTTTTGAAGGTTTTTTTTTTTGCCATGGGCCATTTGGTTGGCCTATCATCAAAAACATTATGAAATCCCCCACTTTCCAAGTAAAAGTCACATTTTAAAAAATTGTTTTACACTTACAATGTTTTACATGGCCATGTAAAACCATATAAATATATTTGTTTTACACTTACATTGTTCTTTATGGTTATGTAAAACCATATAAATGTATTTATTTTTACACTTACGTGAACATAAATGAATATTAAACATTTTTCAATAACATGCAATGTAAATAAATTTCATTATAAGATTTACACTTACACGGAATGTAAGTCCCAAACCATTTACATGCACTTGACACTTGTCAACACTTGATCAACACCTTGTGCAAGCCTTTTTTGCACTTTTACAAGTATGTTGGTAATATAGTCCTCAGTCACCAAAGGAAAAAAATCAACAACTGTTAGGTGGTTGAAAATACTTCTATTTCTTGAGCATTTCCATATGTTAGGATCAAGGAGAAAACTTCTTTTGATACTCGAAAGTTCTTATTGTTGTAAACCAAACAAAAAGCCCAAAGCCCGCATCCTATGCTACAAATCTTACACAATATTCTATACAAGATGTCAAAAGATTGCATGTCCTCTCTCCCAATCATGTTTCTATCTACTATCTTTTTTTTATTAAGATTCTCAAATTCCTACCAAATCATGATGAAAAAAGCTTCTTCCTTGTTTGTTGTGCACAAGGAAAGCCTTTTAGTTTAAAAACAAACAAAAGCTGTTAAAAAAGGAGACCCATTCTCATACAAGAAATGACACATGTTAAAAACTCAACCAAAGATCGAGAAAATTCCTCTATGCTTTGCACACCTGAAGCTAAGGGGGATTGTTATTAAGAGTGCACTTTCATAGAGTGCATACTAGAGAACCATCCAAAAGGATGGTAGTATATATAGGTACCATACTAGCCCACACTTGTGGAACTACAACATTGGACACATGAGCCTTCCAATGAACATGATACATGCTTCTTTACACCAGGTAATGCCCTTGACCGAGGTAATGCTTTATGTTACACATTATGACCTTGTGTGGTAGCCTTATGCATGCCCTTATTTTGGTAATGCCCTTGACCAAGGGTTTACCCTACATGTTAAAGCCGTGTTTGGGCATCAAAGGAGATACATTACATTTAAACTTTATGGAATATGGAAAACAAGTACAACCCAAAAAAAAAAAAAAAAACAAAAAAAACAAAAATGATCAAAAGGGTTCAAATACTAGAACCTTCACATTGCATTCAAATGGTACCTCTAAAATAGAAAGAACCAAAGAGTGTGACCAAAAAAAGGACACCTATGTGAGGTTTTCAGCATTAGGGTTAGGGTTTCTATGTTGGTTTATATATCATTTCCAGCATAACATATAAGGGATAATCAATCAGAGACTCCTAGTATCTTCTTGAATATCTCAACACTTGTTGCCCTTTTTTGGGGGGGGGCTGCAAGGAAGGGTCTCACCTCCTTTTGTGACAACTGTAAAGCCCAATTGGAATGAGGATGGTTGCTCAATCTATCGAACCTCACCTTACTTTTCTGCCCAAGATTGAGATTCACCCCCCTGAATTCAGCCCATTTGGGTGGACCATTGGGGGGTTGAACATACCCATTGGGTTCAACCCAGGGATGTTCCAACCCAATGATGGCCCTTATGATTATCATTGCTTACGTATAGTCTCAAGGACGAACAACCTTTAAAAAATGATTAAAAAATCCTGACAACCGTTTGATTGGAATGGAACCACCACTTCCAAGATGGCCATGAGTTTGGATCTAACTACCACTGATAGACTAACTTTTGATGGCTTTGACCCTCATTGCAAATCCAACATAATTTTTTTGTAAAGCTTTTTTTTCCATGCTAAGTGTTCCTAACCCCCTCACCCCTTCCAACCAGTGGTTTTTAAAAATAATAATAATAATAATATTTTAAAAATATTATTATTTTTTCATATTTGTGATGTTGAAAATTTGGCCCAAAATTTGCCAAATTGGTCAAAATTACACTAGAAAAACATATTAATCCAAAGTTTCCCCGATTTTCTTGTGGAAAAAAGCGAAAATTCACTTCAAAGAAAAACACTGCTTCCAACCTCAACCCCCTCAAACAAGAAAAAAAACGATTCTCTATACCTAGTACCTACCCAAACCCTAGAATGTGTGATTGCCTTTCTTGTGTTTCTTTGTCTTCTTTTGTTTGTGGGTTACTCAGGAGCCTCTGGACCGACTCCCTGTTGTAGATATACATATTGTTTCGCTGGAAGTGTTTTCCATTCTGTAAAGCACAGGCAGAATTTTGGCAGTATATCTGGAGGGCATGTTATAAAGTGGAATCTGTCCTCTGCATCCCGGGCATTTGAACAAACAAAATGCTCACTTCATTCAGCAGGGAGACAAGTAGTGCCCTCCTTCCTCTCACTAAAATTTCTGCCTGAACAAAGTTCTCCTTCTCATCACAGCCATTTAAATCCTACCAGATCTTTACACCAAGTAAGGACCTCAAAGGCGACTTCTTCTGGGATTTGGGTTCCAGCACTCGGTTCCCAATTCAGATTACTGAGCCCAACCCTTGGCTACCTATTTTAGAGCACTCAGAGAGGTCCCTACTAAGGGACTTCAGTTTTTTATTCTGTTGTGTCAGGTGTGTAGGAGCACAAGGGTGGCTCTGCAAACCAATTAGGTATCCTCAGCATGATCTTCTGCCATAACCCATCCTCACTTGACAGGGATCTTATATCCTAGTGCTTCCTCAGGAGCTCTACATCAGAAGCACTACACAATCTCTTTGAAGGAGCAACCTATAGTGATTTTAAGCCTCTACTCTCTGCATTTTGTGGTAAAAGCTTCCAGGCTACAAGATTGTTTCTAATGTGAATTTTACAAGTGAACACATGGCACTACAAGTAAATCAAGTGCACAAGTAATGTGCAAGAACCCTCTCCTTAAATAGCTACTATAGTACCTTGGCAACTTTCACACATGTTTGTCAAATATCTAATTAATTGTGAGATTTTAATTTTGATAAATAGAATTTTCTTGAAGTTTTTCATATTTTCTTTCACTAATATTTTTATTTGAATTTTTTTCCCTAAAAGTAATATAATTAGTGTTGAAGCTGCCAAGGTAGTAGCGTATTACACATTGAACTATTAGTTCATTCAAAGCTAAGGAAGAAAACAATTTAGACCACTAAATTCAGCAATATCTTTGGCTTGAAAAAAAAAACCTTTAAGCCTATACACAACCCTATTTCACAAAACATTGAAAATAATGGTTTCATTTAATCATTTCTAGTGGTTCTCTAAGATTCTCACAAACCTCCCAAAGCCTATTCCACATTTAACAATTCACTTAAGATGACAAAGAACAAAAATTCAAACCACCAAATATAGCAATTTCATTTGTCCTAACATTTCACACAACCCTATTCAACACCCACCCTAATGTATATTAGTACACTAATACTAAAAGAAACCTGCCAACCTAAACATTTTAGAAGATACCATTCAATTTTCAACTTACCTTCCTAAGTTTTTTGTGCTTTGGAGGATTTCATCACAAATTTAGCATGTGATGAATTAATAATGAAAATTGTGTGAAGTTTGTTCGTAAATCATACATTTTACACATAAATATCATGTATTGAAAACATGTTTGACAAATAAATAAATGTGTTAATTGATGAAACATGAATATTTGAATGAATGAATGTCACATGAATTTCACATCTTCCTCTAAATCTGTGTGTCAAATGTGTTTTCAATGCATAATATTAGTGTGTGAAAACATATGAGTTATGTATGAACAAAATTTGCATGATTTCCATTACTAATTCATGAGATGTTAAGTTTATGATGACATGCCATTATAATGGTCAATCGAATTTTGAAGGGTTACAACACCTTGATAGGTTTGAAAAAAATGCCTAAACTTGAAGTTTGTGAGTGGTTCACACACATGCTTCCAAAGAGAAAATGAGACACCAAATTTATATTAAATCCTTCAATAATTGCAATAAATATGTGAAATAACAATGAACAAAAATTCATTCACCAACACCTTGAGGTTTGCAAAAATGCATTTCCCATTCAAACTAAACAACAAAACTAAAAAATATGGATTCTTTCCCTTCACTCAACCACAAGTTTTGATTATTACACACATGCAATGGAGCAAAAGGAAATGTTGCAAAGAAAAGGTTTTTGCAAGTTTCATGTACATGTGCATGAGGCATCTTTAGATTGATAATGACATTGTGAGTCTATAAATAATCCAATATGATTTCCTTGACCATGTGCTTTGTGCATGTAGTAAGCACAATTATTTTCTTAGAAACTAAATCACCAAATCACAACTCCATGATGTTGTGTACAAGAGAATGTAAAAAATTCACATACTAACAATAAAGGTTACAATGACATTTACAAGTGGAGAATGTGAACGGTAATGAAAGGAAGACAAGGGTGAAGGATAATAGTGATGGGTGGAAAATGAAGGTTGAAAAAGTTGTGAATGGGATTGTTGTTGCTTCGAATTGATGTGAGTTTGTAATTTCCTCATTGAAAGTTGGCATATGACAATGTTCACATGTTACTACCACCGATTACCTCCTCTTTTCATTTGATGTAATGGGTGAATTTCTAGAAGTTTTTCACATTGAATCATGGGGGCAAAAGGTAAATTTCACACTCTAAACCAAAGAGGTCAAAAGTTTTAATGGAAGGTTGAAAAAAATGTAAAATTTTGCTGATAAAAAATATGTTGCTAATCATTGGATGAAATAAAGGTCTTCAACTAACAAACATAATTTTCTTCAAAGGCATGAAGCAAAAAGTCAATCCCTTTGGTTTAGTCCTAATAATCTATCATAAGTTTGCCCCTTCCCATGTAAAGGATTTTAATACCTAGTCTAGTTTGGTATTAAGGTGCCTAATAATTTTATTTTTGTACATTTGGGAGTAATAATAACATATTTTATAATTTGACATTATAAAAAATAGTGGAGCTAGCTTGTTTGAGAGTTTATTTTATTAGCATTACAGATGGGTATTTTTATTTTTAAAATTACAAATTACAAAAATAATAATTTTATTGCCTAACCAGCCTATGTACTATTATGGTACAAATATTTTTACATAACTACAATTTTTTGTAGAACTTCAAATATTTAATGTGACAAAATCCATTAACCTTAACCTTAACCCATTTTAACATTAGATTAAGGTTAGGCTCATTAGAAGCCATAAATACAACTCCCATTCCTTGACCCCCTTAAAGGAAAATTCCACAAGGGAGAAGGTCTTGACTCTTGATACCATATATAATTCCCCCAATGTGACCTTATGTTTCTTGGATTTGTCCCCTTGGTTGAATTTTGTTCTCCCTTTGGTGGCATCAGGATCCTTGGCATCCCCTTTGGTTTTATTTCCTTTATTTCTTTTTTTTTGCAAGAGGTTCTAGGCAAGAATGTTTGGCATGCAGACATGATCTTGAAATTTAGGTTATTTCTAGGTGGCTTTTGGTATCCTCTCCAGATTGTGTAAAAGCCTTCCTTTTTGTTTCATTACTTCCCCCCTTTCCAAGTTTTCAGAGTCAACTTGTCGTTTTTTATTCCATCTTGTTGGGAGTTTATAAGAAACTTTTGGGTCTAGGCTTGTTGGAGTGCCCAAGGCCTTTTTTGTCGTCAATATGTGGCTCTCCATGTTTTTAGTGGGGGTTTAGGGTTGATTTCCTCAGAGGTCATTGCTTTAGCTGCCTATATGGGGAATTGGGGCTTAGTAACCCTTATCATAGATTCCAAGTTTTTATTATATTTTTGTCCTTTTTTGTTGGAGGTGATTGGTGCAAGTAACTTGGGGTCCCTCTTTTCTTAAAATATATTTGAGATCAATGCAAAAACTTCTTCCCTTAAGGGTTGTAGCATGTGTCCCCCATTTTGGGTAGTTAGTTGAAAGAAGTGTAGATCACTTCTAGGAGAGTATTTCAAAAAGATTGCATCCTTTACTAACATCCTTTCTTATTCACCTTCCAATACGCATTGCGCACGCTTGAGGTTGTGTGTGGGGCCGAGTGCGGGAGCTTAGTTGGTAGCACACCCATTCATTCTTTTCTTTCGCCTACCTTCAGATGTTTTCTCCACCACATTGCACATTAAGTTGAATCTTTCCAATCTTTTAATCTTTGGGGTGTCACATTGCATTTGTAATTAGTCATTGGATCCTATGGGGATCCACCTTATTTGTTGCACACATGGTGGGGAAAGGATAACCATGCATGTTGTGTGAAATGTTTTTGCGCCCATTGTAAGAGATGCAAGATTTCATGTTTTGCAAGAATAAACTTATGTCCTTTCGCCCTTTACCCTATAGTCTTTGCACTGTTGAGCTGACATAGTGTTATTACTTGATGGTGTTCACACATTGGTAGACATTGTCATTGTTGACCCCATTCGAGTTGATTTGGTTTCATAAGCTATTCTTTTTTGTGGGTTTGTGACGACAATTATAGCTTAGGTAAAGGATGATTTTTATTGGGATTGGTTTTTAGGAGACATGTTTCTCCATCTAGTTGTGGAGGCATTTGGATATTTTCACTAGTAGGTGGACAATTTTTTTCATCAATGTGCCAACATAACGTGGGGAGCAAAGGGCGTTGGAAGCCCTCCTTCCTCAATTTTACACACATTTTTACAAGCAAAAGGTGTTAGTGATGTCATAACATGTGCATGTGATCTCTAATCTCTACTTTGAGATGTCTCATTCCAATATGTGAAGGTTCTTCTAGGTTAAGCGTCCTTTCCAGAAGTCCTCCCCTTTCCTCATTTGATATGCTTCCCACAACAAGAGGGGGTTTGGGAACTTGATGTTCTCTTTGTGGTTTGCCTTCTTAGCTGCTGCTTTTGTCTTCTTGGACATGGGTCCTTCTTGGGCATGACTTCTCATTGGTTCCATGGAAATTCTATTTTTGGCGTGGAGTAATAGCCCTTCCAGAGAACCCCCTACTACCTACCTATTTGTGCCTGGTGATACCTACCTCTCCTAAGGTCCTTCCAATAAACACAAAGAAGTTATTTTGGAAGGTTGTTGCCAGACAGAAGAAAGCAGCTTAGCTACCCTATCAATGCACCTACCAAAATAAAATAATTTTATACATTCCTACACACAGTTCATATAAAATAATAATAAAAAACCAAGCCCAACTTCCAAAGTAGGCGTTACATTAACTTATTACTTAGTACCTACCTGTTTTCTCTCGTACTTTCAACATTCCATTTTTTGTTTGTTTCCTATTTTATTAAAAATGGGGGGGGGGGGGGAAAGTTTGTTTGGCTCAAGAGTTGGGGGAGGGGAGGGGAGGGGAGGGGGGGGTGGAATTTGGGAGACTAGGTAGAGAGACTAGAGACTACTTGCTACCTACTCTCAAGAAGGCCCCCCAATAATACTAATAATAGTAGGTGACGCCAGCCATGCAAGGATACAATTGTAACCAAACATTATAGACTAATAAAGAGTAGTTGCTGTGAAATGGTTGTAATAATAAGTGGGGCGGAATAGTGAGTGAGTGAGTGAACAAGGTGGACCCCCCCCCCCCCAAAACCAATTCCACAACAATGTTTATTTGGGGGTCAATTTTGTGATGTAGCCAAAGTGGTGATGATCATCCATAGGAATATTTAGCCAAATTTTGCTACAAGCTGAACATGAAAGTAAGTTTTTAAAACACATCTGTTTATATATTTTTGGCTTTACCTACTTGAAACCATGTAGAGAAATCTGGCGATTTTTTTCTTAAATTTGGGCTGAAATCTGGATATTGATTTTTTTAAAAACAATTAATGTTAGCAGTTTTTTTTAATTTCTCTTTTTGACCCAGTGATATTTTGTTTTAAATTTTCTGCCGATGGGTCGTCGGCTTGCATCCCATCCCAACAGAGATTTAGCATTAAATGACGACAAGTTTATAGAACATGTCTCAATAGGAAAAAAAAGAACACTAGCTCTGAAAATACTACCAAACTAAAATCAGAATCCAAAAATGGCTGAAAAAATCTAATTTTACCCCTCGAAATTTGGCGATTAAAAAAAAGAGGGTATATTTACCCAGAATATTCCCTTCTAAAAATCCTCATTTTTGGCGAAGTTTCGTACCAACGGAAAAAAAAAACGAACGCTGATATTGCCAGCCAAAAAAAGAAAAAAAGAAAAGAAGATTGTGAATCCGCAATGTCGATGGGGCGCTAGGTAGGGAATGAAAGATGATTCTTGCGGAAAGCGCGTGCGGAATGATTGGGCCGTCGGGTGGGCAGTTCGCGGGAATTGTTGATTAGTGTCAGAATTGTTCTCTTCTTTGTCTGTCTTGGGCCTCCCTCCTCCTCGTCACGCCCCTCGCCCCCACCACCCCTCACGATTGCACTTTTCCTCTCACGCTTATGAATGCGCGCGGAGCCTTCCCCTTCCCCCTATAATGCACTTGCATTCCAGATCTTCAGGAAGGTTGCTGCAACGCCTGCCTGCACGCTGCCTGCGTTATTGTTACAAAAATAGTTCTTCAGTGTGGCCGGCCGCTCTGTCCGCGCGGGTATTTCGGTTGAAGTGCGTGCGTGCATATCGTTCTGCTTTGTTTGTTTTCTTTTTTCTTGCTTTTTGTCTTCCTCTTCTTGCCCTTGGTTTGAGAACTCGGGAAGTGGCGAAATCGGGGAAGTGCGGATCCGTACATTCAGTTGGATCGGTTTCTTTCTTTCTTTCTCTCAAAAACTGACTGACTTGTGGTCTCATTTACAGGGCGCGGCCATAGGAGGAGTCTGTCTTTGTTCAGAGGACTTGAAGAAGTTTTGGAGGAATCTGACGAGATTTTCGTGATTTTGTGTAAGGTTTCTTCTACTTCTCAATGCCTTGAATTTTGCAATTTTTTTTTTTTTGGGTCTGTTGATAATTATGGCGGTGTCTGTAATTAGAATGAATGTGGAATCGGAAGCTGAATGTTCGCATGTATGGGCAGTTTTGTTCGTTTGAGAAAAGTTGCGCGCGGATCTAGTTTAGCTTTTTTTTCTTTTTTTTGGTTTCCTTTTTTCTTGGATCGGCGGTTCTTGGAGGTGCGGCGCGCGGGGCGGCGGGGGGCGGGTGCTGGTTTTGAGACTTCATGCGATCACGCATTATCTCCTTTGTTTTTTCTGTTCCTTCTCGTCTGAGAGTCCGGTGGCGGAGTTTTTAGAGTTTTGCGGTCCTCACATGGTGGACAATTTTTTGGTTTTTTTCGTCCAGTGGATTTTGTCGATCCGGCTCAGAAAATTTTGCTTACTCCAGCTGTGATATGATAGAGCATTTATGTCCTGCTATAGGAAGGGAGGAGCTTTCTGGATCAGCAGTCGGAAGTAGATTGCTTGGTGGTCTTGTTGCTTCCATTCGGTCCTGTGGTACTAGGATGTGAGGAGTTCTTGGTCAGCAGTTTGGAGCAGATTTCTTGGCTCTGTTTTCGTTCGCATTCTGTCATATCGCAGTTGGATTGTTTCCGGTTTATGATCTTCATGTTGTCGTCAAATTGGAGAAAGTCTTGATGATGCGTGTGCACACTTATCTCTCTGTGTTTCTGTCCCCTTTCTCTTTGTCTCGCCCGGTTTTCTCTTTTGGTTCCAGCGAAGACTAACGTTGTTTTGCGGCCATGGAATTCTGATAGAGAGACTGTTGTTTCAGTGAAGAATATCCAGGGAGATCGCGCAGACACTTTTGATCACAATGGGAGAAGCCGCGTATACCCCCAAGAACATCCTCATTACTGGAGCCGCAGGGTTCATCGCATCTCATGTTGCCAACCGGCTGATTCGCAACTATCCGCATTACAAGATCGTGGTGCTGGACAAGCTGGACTATTGCTCCAACCTCAAGAATCTGTTGCCCTCCAAGTCCTCCAAGAATTTCAAGTTTGTGAAAGGTGACATTGGGAGTGCAGATCTTGTCAACTACCTTCTCATTACTGAGGGAATTGACACCATCATGCACTTTGCTGCACAAACCCATGTTGACAATTCCTTTGGCAACAGCTTTGAGTTTACAAAGAACAATATCTATGGGACACATGTGTTGCTGGAGGCTTGCAAAGTGACAGGTACTGTCCGCCGCTTCATTCATGTGAGCACTGATGAGGTCTATGGTGAGACTGAGGCTGATGCCATTGTGGGAAACCATGAAGCATCCCAGCTGCTTCCCACAAATCCTTATTCAGCCACCAAGGCCGGTGCTGAGATGCTGGTGATGGCATATGGTCGCTCATATGGGCTGCCTGTCATCACCACACGAGGCAACAATGTGTATGGACCTAACCAGTTCCCTGAGAAGCTCATCCCCAAGTTCATTCTTTTGGCCATGCAGGGGAAGCCCCTCCCCATCCATGGAGATGGATCTAATGTGCGCAGCTACCTTTACTGTGAAGATGTGGCTGAAGCATTTGAGGTCGTGCTGCACAAGGGAGATGTTGGCCATGTTTATAACATTGGTACGAAGAAGGAGCGGACTGTTCTCAACGTTGCTAGAGACATATGCAACCTCTTCAACCTTGACTGTGAGAAGTCTATTCAGTTTGTGGATAATCGTCCTTTCAATGACCAGCGATACTTCTTGGATGATGCCAAACTGAAGCAGATTGGATGGCAGGAACGCACCACCTGGGAAGAGGGCCTGCGCAAGACATTGCAATGGTACACCAGCCACTCTGACTGGTGGGGGGATGTTTCAGGAGCACTTGTTCCCCATCCCCGTATGCTCTCCATATCTGGGGTTGAGAAGCTTGCTGATCTTCAAAAGGCCCCTGAAAATAAAACTGATGTTGAAAAAACCAACGCTCCCAAAGATCACCCTATTGCAAATGGTAATGGCCATGCATTTGGGAATGGTACACTGAAACATCAGGAGAATGGTGTCCCCAAAAAAACCTTGAAGTTTCTGATCTATGGCCGTACTGGCTGGATTGGTGGTCTTCTGGCAAAGTTATGTCAAAAGCAGGGGATATCATACGAGTATGGATCTGGCCGGTTGGAGAATCGGGTGCAACTAGAGGCAGACATTGCATTTGTAAAGCCCACTCATGTTTTTAATGCTGCAGGTGTGACAGGGCGGCCAAATGTGGACTGGTGTGAAAGCCACAAGGTTGAGACCATCCGTGCAAATGTTGTTGGTACTCTGACTTTGGCAGATGTTTGCAAGACAAACAACTTGCTTCTTGTGAATTTTGCAACGGGATGTATTTTTGAGTATGACAAGACTCACCCCCTTGGAACTGGCATTGGCTTTAAGGAAGAAGACACACCAAACTTTTTTGGCTCATACTACTCCAAGACCAAGGCCATGGTGAGTGCTCAGATGTTGTCACATGCTGTACCTTTTGCACTTCGCATTTCACTTGTCTCATTGCAGGAATGAATCACTGTGTCAACATATATTCCTGGTAGCCAGGGTTCTGCAAGTAATCAGTAGGTTGAGAATGTTGCAATACATCCAATCACATTCTTTAGATTATTCCAAACTGTTTAAACTATTACAGGATTTTGACAATCCTGATGACTGTGAAAAGTTATTCCATGGTTACACTAGGGCTGAGGTCCCTCTTTGAGCTACAAGTACCCAGTGTCCACATAATGAGATCTCATAATGTGCACCTTGTGACTATTAGCTCATTTATTTCGTAGATGGCTCTGGCCACTACTAGTAGGGTGTTTGTCTTGACTGTTAGCAATTCCGTTGGCTAGTTAGGCATTCAGATCTCACTCTAGTTTGGATTACTCAAATCCTGCACTTTCCCCTAAAGTGGAAATCTGACTCCAGTTTGGGTACTGAACAGGTGGAAGAGCTTCTCAAAGAGTTTGATAATGTGTGTACCCTGCGTGTGCGGATGCCCATCACTTCTGATCTTCAGAACCCACGAAATTTCATCACAAAGATTTCTCGGTATCAGAAAGTGGTGAACATCCCCAATAGCATGACAATCTTGGATGAGTTGCTGCCAATTTCAATTGAAATGGCCAAGCGAAACTTGCGGGGAATCTGGAACTTCACCAACCCAGGTGTGGTGAGTCACAATGAGATTTTGGAAATGTATCGGGAGTACATTGACCCAACATTTACCTGGAAGAACTTCACTCTAGAGGAGCAAGCAAAGGTCATTATTGCAGCTCGTAGCAACAATGAACTTGATGCATCAAAACTGCAAAAGGAGTTCCCTGAGATGTTGCCAATCAAAGAATCTTTGATCAAGTATGTATTTGAACCCAACAGGCAGGTTCACAGTAAGTAAGAGATTAGAATCATAGTCCCCCTTCTGGTACCATTTATGTCAATAATTTGCAGAGAGCAATGTTCTTGACATATTGCTCATTTCTTGGAGCGAGGCCTGCAAAGCAAGTGGTAGGAATGGCCAAGTCCCTATTTTGTTGTGTGGCCTAGTAGATCCTCAGTAGACAGTTTAAATTGTCATGGTGTTTGATCACCACTACTCTTGGTAAATTTAACATTTTCTGCCTAGCAAATAATCTGGGCATTTTAGCTTGTTCAATCTGAATCTCAGGTCAATGTAATTCTTTTCCAGGAAATCCAACAGGTGGTTATTTAAATCAGCTATATTGAGGTTGTTCTGTTGTGGTCTATGGCATGATTGCACTCTGTAAAGCTAAGATTTGAGTCAGAATTCCTGCACATGGTGAAAATTAATAAGTATCAGAGAGTTTTTTGAGCTTTTTAAGCTCTTAATCTGTGTCATAATGTGACATGCTCAAACTAGCTTAGTTCAGGTCAGGTTTAGCAGAAACTAATCGATGACGGCAGACCTGAAATTTTAATTGAGAGCAAGTCCAGTGAGTTTCTTGAGGAAAATTGAAAAAATGCATTTGGAGTTTGACAAGCCTTGCAAACATTTGCAAACAGTAGGATCCACTGAAGAACTTCGAAATTTGTTGGGGTCCTCGGAAGTCCTTGGAGTATTGTATTGGTTGATCTTGCATCCACCACATCTTAATTCTCTTCATAAACCCATTGAAGGGAATGAGGTCATGTACTTCCGTTGAAGAAAACAGGGTCCTGCAGTTATTTCAATGGTGATGGATATCAATGAAGAACATTGGGCAGATATGATCTTTTGAAACAAAAACATTCAATTGATATGCACGTCGATTGGTATATTAATTTTTTCTTTGAATTCTTAGGATTTTTGGTGGGTTGTATAGTAATCCAAAAAAAAGTGCTGCCCACTCCATCGAGGCCAGAATGTAGAGGGCAGGATTATTTTATTTTATTTTTTCAAATTCCTCAAGTAGGTTCAGTGGCGAGGATCCCCGGCATTAATTAATTAGCATTAAATGGCGACTGTCCTAAGTGGGCTGTAGCATTTTTACAAAAGTGCTGCTTCACGTGGCGACCAAGGAAATGGCATGGATTTAGATGTGGCTAATTTAATTATTTTTGTTTCAATAAATGGCGGAAAGTTTCCCTATAAATCAAACTTTTTCCAAAAAAAATTTCACTTTCTGAAATATGATTCCACAAGTTACGAAATTTCGCCACCAAAAAAACACACTCACAAGTCGGATTCCAAAAAATTCTAATTTCCTTTATGACCTGTCGCCAAATTTGGCTAAGTCCTCTTGTGGACGATGGCCAGTTCACGGACCTCACAAAATCGGAAAAAAAAAACCTTTGATCATCAAGAGGCTGTCGCGTTGAAACCAGTGTTTCTTTTTGCGGCAAATTTTGCACCCAAAAAAAAAGAAAAAAAGTGCCGTGCTATTTATACAAAGGTTTCCTTTTTGAGAGAATGATCCCAAGTCGCCATATTTCGAATATTTCTTTTTTGAATTTTCCATATTTAGGCTATGGGTTCCAGCAGGTCGCCAAATCAAGGCAAAAATATTCTTTTTTTTTCTCTCCCTCTCTGACATGTAGCCAAATTTGGCTAAGTCTTCTTAATCAAATTTAATTAGTCTCCCTATCAATCAATTAAAAGCAAATTGAAAACGGGTTTAGGGTATGTAAGCAGAGTGCACATGCGTAGTTTTGCGCGGGAAAAATTGTGCGAGTCTGGCGAGCGCTCGCTCTCCCTCTCTTGAGCGCTTCGTTCGTCTCGACTCCTCCGTTTCTCGCAGGAAGTGGGAGGGTTTCAAGCTCTTAGATCGGAGGTTGATAGCGAAGGAGTCTTTTTCAAAGTTCAGGCGTCTTCGTTGCACGTAGCGTTACGTTGTTCGCTGCCTGCAGCAGCAGCAGCCGCAGAGATGGAGGAGCAACTGTGCCAGGAGTTTGCCACCAATAACTTTGTTGTGGAGGATGATGAGGCGGCACAGCAATGCGAGTGAAATCCCTTTTTTCTGGACTTTGTTTTTCCGCCGCTAGGAATTGGATAAATTTTTCGGCCGTCAATTTGCTCGACGAGCTTTTATTCATGGCAGTAGGTTATGTTGGAATAGAGAAAACCATCTCTGCTTTTGGCAGTTGTTGTTTGAATGTGGTTTCTAGTGGTGAGGAATGTGGTTGGCTTTGTTGCTTGCTGATCAAAATGCCTGGTGAGGAACTATTGGTCTTCATGTGATTTGTTGCTTGCCTCGCTTTGATGTTAGGTTTTTTTTTCCAGCTGCTGCCATTGCTGAATTTTAGTTTGTTGTGGTTTGGGAGAGGTGCAGGTGGGTCTATGTGTGTCACCTTCGGTTTAAAGCCCGATGAATTGGTGTCCAGCTGGGAGCTCTTTTACCTGAACCGGTTAGCTGGTCCTCACAAAGCACCTTCTTTGCAAGCATATGTGTGAACTAAAGTAAATGGAAGTGGATGCTTGAAGAAAACTGACAAAGAATCAGAATTGTTCACTGCCTATAATTGTGTTTTTTTAATGCATTTCTAAGCTGTCTGTGATGTGATGATGCTCTCTGACAAGATTGGGGAATGAACCAGACAATTGGATGGAGGGCGTGTTCTCAATTCACATTTGGCAAGCTTCCGTCAGTTCCTGGAGAGAGAAAGGCGAGAAAGCTTTCGGAAGAAGCAAGCTGGATTGCACTTCTACACTGAAGATGACATTGACATGTACGCATCTTTATCTTCTATGGTAGTTTTCTCTTGCAAAGTCAGAAGGTTCAAGGGATGGCCCAAACAATTTCCCAGATCAAAGTTGTTGATAGATGATAGTGACAGAACATGTCTTCACCTGTCAAGGCAGGCTACTTGATGATGGCAAGCAGAATGGGGAATTGGAAGAGAAGCCTCTGCCAGGAACTCCACGAGCAGTGTCGACAAATAAGCAAATAAGCAATCCAAACATTCTTTTTGAAGGCTCTGTTTATGAGGACCCAGACAACCTTACTCCTCCACCAGTTGCCTCAAAAACCCGTGGTGTTGGCACTAACACTCCTGGGGATATATTTACTCCCAAGTTTGGAGACACTCCATTTGGTCGGCGCAGCAACAAGTGCACTGTGCAATCTGTTTTCAATGAGCATCTGGTAGAAGAGACAAGTGACAGTGTCAGCCCACCTGCCTCTGAGGAGGAGGTGGTGAGACGTATAAGGCCCATACAACGATTTCAGGTGGATGTGATAGGTACTTGGCCAAAATCAGGTTGCAGATACATGTTTGATCGCACAGAAAACAGGGTAAGTCTGTGAGCCTGTTTCCTATGACCAAGTCCCTTCCCCTAGATTGGGAACAAATGTTGCAATCAACTCTGCAATTCATTTTGTTGTCCAACAAGATTCTCTCCTTTTGCAGTCCACTATTTCTATCATACTTGTGCCATGGAATCAGTCCAAAGGGCTTATTTTCTATGCACTTTAGCTCTTTTTACAACCTCTCTTGCTTATCCCTCACACCAAGCTCACTGTTACCAGGTCAATGCAATTGAAAGGCGGATGCAAAAGTTTGCAACTAGTATTTCAGAGAAACTGCAGTGCAATCTGGCCGCCCATGTTGCTGTAGCCTCTCAGGTAAATATGTAATCCACTATAATCTCCATTGGCACTACCCATGTTATCCACTACCCTGAATGTCAGCATTTGTATGTTTGACAGAAGTCAATATGTGTCCAAGGTCTCAGATGCTGGAATAGGGTGATGCAGGAAAAAGTGACAGTGGTGGGGAGACTTTGCTGTGAAGGAGAGGGTCACCTCAATGAGAAGTCTGTGCTGCTTGAGGGGAGGTCAACTTCCACTACCTTCAATGCGCTTTTCCCCCACCTTCACTTTCTTTGAAGATCCTTCAACTAATGTGGTAATGTTAATGTGTCCTCAGTGTCAGACATTAGAAAAACCTTTTTCTACTTGAAAAATTGTGATGACACCCCATGTCAAACATCACCTCTAAGAATATTTTAGCAAAGCATGAAGATGACATGTGAGGGACCCCAACTCGAAGTGTCTTGTGGGAGAAAGCTTTTATGTCTATTATATGTGTGGTTACAGCTCAAATCCAGTTTCTGGATACTCTCAATCCCATTTCTAGAGTTGGTGCTGTTGTGGTGCAACTGAAACTCCTTCACAGAATTTTGGCTTTTCTTGAAATCTCTCCAGAAAGAGGTATGGTGGTCCTCAGAGCTAAAATGGTAGAAATATCAGCCTTTTGACTTCTGTGGGTCTGAGAAATACTTCACTGTGGGCTTGTGCTGTAAAGTATAGAGCACTCAAATGGGATGCGGGTGCGCCTTGACCTCCGAAATGTGTCCCAATTCTCACTCTTTCCAGGCCAGGTCTGTGCCTTGTACCAGCCTTACTGCCCTCCCTGTAGGTTGATAAACCTTCAGAACATGACCTCTTTCTTTTTTCCTTTTTTCCCTGCATTCATTGTTGCCTCAGACTTGGTTTGAATTGCTTATATTTTGAAAGCTATCTGAAGAAAATGCAGGGTTTGTATTGTGATCTTTCCGTGACTTCTCTTATTGTTGGCAAAAACTCCCCTTGTTCCCTGTATTTTGGACAGCCACTTAAGATTTGTCATTTCTTTTGCAGTGCACTGAGACTGTCTGGCAATTTTTCTTTTTCTATAACACAGGTCATGGTGGTGGAAGGGCAAAATCCAAGTGGATACTGTTTAGTTGCATCACGCATTCTTGATGCGAGTCCTCTCCCCTCGCTTACAAAGTTGTCACAGGAAGAAGACCCTCCAGCAAAACGACAAGCAGTCCATTTGCTTCCTCAAGACCCTGTTCAGTCTGAAAAACCACACCTGCTGTGCATTGTAAGTTGGATCATGAGTTTCTGTGATACTATTGCTCCAGCATAAGTAGCACTCAGCTGATGGATACTGCTATTTTATTCTTGTCAGAGATACTGACGGTGGCCATCTTCATCATACAGTTGACAGCAGCAGGTCCATTCACAACCAGTGATAATCTAGCATATGAGCCTTTTGTGGAACTTCTTGCCTATGCACGGAAGAAACGTCCCAATCTCCTTGTGCTGGTATTTTTTCACTCTTGTTTTGTTGCTAATAGTCCTTGTGCAAGGTCTCAAGAAAAGACAAAAGGATTGCAGCTTGCTTTATGGATCTGCGAAAATCTCACAAATTGGGGTCTCACCAGAGAAAACTATTTCAATGCAGCAAAGAAATCTCAACCACATCGACTGAAATTTTGATTTTGGGTATGCAGATGGGCCCGTTTGTGGATCGGGATCATCCACACATAAAACAGGGCAATGTGGACAAGACATTTGCTAATATATTTGAAGAGCAAGTTAGAACACGGGTACCAACTCTGTAGACATAACCTGTCTGGCATCCCTGACTTGTCCTTGATTAGAGTAAGGTCAGATTCAGGACAGTAATGTACATAATGATGAATTACTTAGATTTTTCAGTTAATCACATCTGGTAGTTTCTGGCCTCCTTTCCATGTTTCCCTTGCCAATAGCCCAGAGGTCAGGGCTTATTGGAAGTAATTGTGGTTGGAGCTCTCCAGGTTCAATGCTACCCACAATAGCCAACCCACCTATGATGGGAGTCTTGGGGGATGATCCCACTCATCTATATTGTTGAAACATAGGGCTTCCCCTTGCAGGGAGAAGTATTGTCAGCCACATCTCCCTGGTTGTTTCTCTCTTAAAAGGAATGGGGGAAGCGACATGTGTCAAAATACAGTTTACTTTCTTCTAGAAAGACCCCTCTGCCCCTGGGTGGAATGCAACATCCCTGTTGCACACATAGCCTTCATTGAAACTGATTGTTAACTCTTCGCACTGCTTTGGAGACCATCTTCTTTGGGTCCTCTTCTCATTCAGTCCTTGTGCAGGTAGAAGAGTACTGTGAAGAGATGGGGGAAGGTGCCCGGGTTGTGTTGGTTCCGTCCTACCGTGATGCACACCATGATTGTATTTTTCCACAGGTAATAGAACATTTCAATGCCAAGACTGGTTTTTCTAGCTGTTTTGACTAATTCCACTCTCAGATTATTTGCAACTGTTTTACTGGCCTTCCAGCCCACTTATCCTTGACATGCATTTATTGCTTTAGTTGACTAAGTCCTGAAGACTGCAAAGATCTGATGTTGCCTGATAAGGTCACAGACAATTGGCAGTGTCAACAGATGATCTGGCACTGTCCTGTTCTCAGTAAATCCATGGAGATGCTTGTTTACCATTGTCTCATGCAAGCATGTCTTTCTGCAGCCCCCATTTGACGCAAATGGATTTGAGGATCCTGACAGACAGGTATGCAGTTTTGTTCCTCTATTTAATGTCAGTTGGAGCAATAATAATGATGAATGTAACCAGAAACCTCCTGTGTCTCGTTGGTAAAAGTGCCCAGACTGATTTTTCTCAAAATTCTAGTAGCACTAGTGACCTTGTCTCTCTTTACACAACTTCATTGCATCTTAATATTGAAGACAGAATGCTTTCAGTACCTATTCTGAACTTCAATATTCAGTATGTTGCTGACCTTCTTATGAATGCAGATTACACTCCTTGCAAATCCAGGATTGATTAAATGTAATGAGGTGAGTTATACTCCTTGTCAGCAGTTTTGGAATTTCACTGCTTTGACTAACACTACTGTTAGGTTCCCAAGATGATACGTAATATTTAATGGGACTGTGTGACTCTGAGGGTTTGACTTCATCTAAGGTGACCTATTGCAGATAACTATGGGATGCTGCACTGCGGATGTGCTGCGGCACTTGAGCAGTGAAGAGGTATCTCGTGCACCTCCAGGGGTCTCAAGTGATAGAATGACCAGGCTTGCTTCACATCTTCTTGCCCAACGCAGGTACTTGCCAATCCCATCCACATGTAAATTGATTACTCATCTAGTGGATACTTTACTGGCTTTCTCCACCTTCTGACTTCTTGAATAACATGCCAATCAATAAGAGCATTAGTTGTGCTTTAGATAAGTGAGATTGTTAACAACTACATTTCATCCTAATTCTCAAACCAGAGAATGGAGTTTGTATTCATAATTCTGTTGCTAACATTGTTGTCTGTTCAGTAGGCATGTATATGTGGGTTTCAAGGATAGAGATAGAAGGTGTCTGGACACCGCAATTTTCTCAAATTTGAACTTTTGTCTGCAGTTTCTATCCACTATTTCCAGCGGCACAGGGTGTGTCACTGGACCTGTCACTAGCACCAGGCTCGTTGGACCTGCCTTGTACCCCAGATCTCTTGTTACTACCATCAAATCTTGCACCCTTTGTTAAGGTAAGACTCCACATGCCTGGTACTCAATCAAGGATGGTTGGAGAAGTTGTCACAGCTCTCTGGCCAGGGAGCAGCAAGCAATAAAACCATGAGAAAATGAGCCTCGTGCTAGAAACTTAGGGTTGACACAAACATTGGAAGATTTACTTCTCTAGTGGCATCTATAGCTGTAAGTGTCTTCTACTTCTCTGTTCCAGTTTACTTAATATTGGGATCTTCCTTTCACCAAAATTAAAATCTTCTGGAGTAGGTGAAGTAGTCAGTTTTGATCAAATGAACTCAGTATTTTGGGTCTGACATTCCCATTTCCCCAGCCTAACACATTGGTTGGAAATTTATGTGCAGGTATTGTCTCTTCCATTGACAAGTAGTCTAGAGCACATAGAAGAGACAGGCAATGTGGCAGCTACCGTTAAGAGCATTTGTGTAAATCCAGGTCACCTAGCCAAAGGTATAACTGGAGGTACATTTGCAGAAATTTTGATAGTACCCTACATAGAAAATGCTCAGTCCCAGGTCCTGGAGTCTAGGGCAAAGGTTACAATCATGCGGATATAGATAGGTTTGAATTATACTTCAACCCAGGGTCTAAAGTTGGTCCTGCTAGTGATATGGGTGGTTCTCTGCAGCTGAGTTTGTAGCTGAAACAGAATATAGATCATGTTAGTACATATGATTCTTTCTCTACTGCATTTGGACAATCTATGCCTCTACAAATGTAGCAAGGTTTTTTGAACTAACTTGAATTAGTTATATGGCAGCTCAGTTTACCTCGCAATTCTGTGTCCTCTTACTGGGTGGAATTTTCAAACCTATGCTCAGTAAAATGGTTGCTCTAGATTAAATTTGTAAATGACTGAAATTAGTAGTGAAGAATGGGGATCAACTTTAGGGGGAATCCTATGTGCTTTACAAAGGGTATGCTACAGTATCAGGGTCAGTAGCCTCAGGTATGATAAGGATGCCCCTCAGTACAAGGATTGGCCTGTGGGGTAAGACCCAGGTAGTTGGGGGGAGTGGGGGACTCATGCCTGAGGATTTATTATGTCTTCACTCCTGGCTCATCCTTTCACATGGATGGTTTGGTCAGATTTATGGTCACCTGGAACCAGCAGTGGCTTACAGTATCTGTCTATTTTCCTATACTTGAATCTAAATCTGTGGTGTTTTGTCTGGCATTTGTATCCATTTTTAGCTGGCAGGTCGTTTCTGTATTGTACTGTTTCTTGTTGAGTTGCTATTGTGAAGCTCATTGACAGTAAAATAAATAATGGCAGATAATTAAAAGTTAGCACACCAAAAACTCTTGAAACAAGACATTTGATCCAAATAGTCATTTTGTTTCAAATGAATTTATTTTGCCTCGGAATAGAAAAGGTTTCTGAACTAATCCAGGTGCAATTATTTTTTGGATATTTGTTCAAATAGTTATCAATTTATACAGATTCATAGTATGTTCCCAATCTTGTCATTTGATTGATCCATCAAAAGTTTTGTTGTTAATCATGGGTGTCAACATCAAACATGTTCATTAGCAATTGAAACTCACCACTGTGCCCAATGAGAAGCCCATTTGCTTACACACTCATCAACTGGACCTTACAGTGATTCATTGTGCTTATCCAGAAAGTGACCAAGAGTACTGTAGAGATGGTTCTGGTATGTTGATTCTGCTAGCAAGTGTAACCTCCTTGATGAGAAATTAAAAATGAAATAAGATACTTCCACTTTCCTACTTAGGGATGAAATAAATCTATTCAAGAAACTTACAGTTGACACATTCTTAGTTCCAAAAGTGAATATTTTTGTGTTCTTGCAGTATCTATATAGATACTCGAAAACCATGCCACTTTCAGACATTTTCTGACATAGTCATTTGGTTGGAGGAGCCAACTTTCAGATTTTTCACATTACTAGACTCACTTCCAGAAAAGATAACATGAAAAATACAACTGCAAAGTTACACTTTACTCTCCAAAGACCGAAGCCAAAATGAAGAACCTCCAAGTAACAGGCACTGAGTTCATGTGAAAAAGAAAGGTTACCCAATGCACTAGAAGCTGGTTGACACAATTGAACTAAAGTAAATGCCGAAGCTTCTTCATGGCACAATACTTAGTAGTTCAGCAAAATGAAAACTTGTGAAAAGGAAACTAGTATGTGCATTCAAATTTCGTACCATAGATCTCACCATTTGCCTGACACCAAAGGGAGAACAATATGCTAGCCCAGGTATAGGAATTGAAAACCAAGGAGACTTTCAAGACTCAGGGAGATGGCAGCACTGCATCCGGAAGTGTAAAGTGAACTTCAAGAGACTCCTGAAGTCTGGATGAAAGCTTGCAATGAATTGGCAATTTGATAATCCAGAAATTATGCACTTTCAGTCATGGGAAGGCAAGTACTTTGCTGCATGGTTAGCCATGGACATGGTCAGGTCAGAGTTTTCCAATCCTACTTCTGTAGGTGTTGCCCTGTATGGAAGTCTTGATGATATGTCTGCATTTACTTCCAAGTAGCCTAAAGCATACTCAACATGTCTCTGCTATTGAACAAGGTATGTTCACCAAGGACATGCTCAGAACATCATGCTGTGCTGTCATACCCACAAGATGAAATACTTTAGTTAATGGAAAACAATAAAATTGACTAGATGGATGAAAAAACAAAAGGTGAATGCTTAGAACAATGTGTGAATACACCCCAAACTTGTATTGGAATTCATACTCACTGCATTTCAGGAAACAACACCCAGATCTGTGGCTGCATATAAATAATTCAATTGAATGGATTTCTTTCATCCCAAGCAAGTAGGTAGCATGCCTGATAGCAGAGAAAGTTAGTTTCCTTGCCTTTGGTTGCATGAGCAGAGCTCATTGCTTCAGCTCAAAATCATTGCAAACATAGCCCAAAACTTGTATGAGTACAAAGTAGCTCTGCATGGTCAAGAAGTAGGGCGTCTCCTTTTTGATTCCCCTTCAGGATGCCCATGGTTTAGTGAAATATCATCACTTCCATCTTCAGAGCCATCTCCACCACCTTGCCACCGACTTACTCCTTCTGACACCATCTCCCTCTTTCTAGGACGAAAAGCTTCCTGTGTCTTGGTTGTTGGGCCTGAAAGTGAAAACCCAAAATGGTCCTTTGTCTCCAAATCTGTAAGATGTGAACAATTTGGTAAACTGATTTGTAAATCAGAATCTACGTGATCAATGGGGCTTGGAGTAAGGTTTGAACTTGGCTGTGCCTGGACTTCAAAGGTGGCAGTTGAGAGCAAATCTTTAGCTGCCACTGGTGGCAGGTAGGCATCTTTCTCAAGAGGATCAGAATCAGGTAAATCTCCCTTCTTGTTTGCCAAAGTTGTCAAGGACTCACATTGAGCATCCATGCAACGCCGTTTCACCTCAATAGCTTCTGGAAGACCATCCATATGTAAGATAATTCATAATTGTGAGACAAATTTGCTTCACTTGAAGATAACTAACTATCAGGTCTTAAAGAATTATCAATCAAAAGATCCAGCTCTGGCTTGAACAAACACAGGGCCCCAATAAGACAAGGTGTGATTCTGCAAACCTTCAAGGCAGAGAATGCCAGAAACTCTGCCTTAGAACTGGTTATCAACACAAGGGAAGCATCCTCAGATTGCTAAGGAAATTTTATCTGAAGGACAATCTGAAGGTTAATACCCTCTTGTCTTAGCCATGCATTTCAGGATCTCAATTTTGGCATGCCTGAACATGCACCCATCCTGACCCCTCCCAGGTAACCAAGAAAATAGAAAGAACTCTGAAATTATCTCAATTGAAATTTGAAAAACTGTTAGCACTAGAAATAAAAGGATTCTCCTAAGGTAGATGGACATTAGAAGGGACCACAGTTTTGGATTTTCAGTTTTAGTAAGTAAAATGAGCTCATCAAAATATAGTCATTGACAATCAAATACTCTTCCCTAGGTCAATAACACTGGGGAAGAGTGTCAAAACTTATGGAAAATCCAAGCAGAAGGCTTTGTACTACTGCACATCATTTCTGGTGAGTAGAATATCAGGGAGGATAAAAAGGAAGGCAGACCTC
Organism: Sphagnum contortum; assembly: GCA_963920785.1. NCBI lineage: Eukaryota > Viridiplantae > Streptophyta > Sphagnopsida > Sphagnales > Sphagnaceae > Sphagnum > Sphagnum contortum. The sequence continues at coordinate 11,266,558 of OY987279.1, read as the reverse complement.
GTAGGTCTTCATCAGTAGTTATCAGGTCCAGCTGCAGAAGATTAAGTAGACGACCAAGATCAACCCCACTTGTCCAATTCTCTGGCCCATGTCCATTGCGAAGCTTCAGTCGTCCCCGATTAGCGGTACCACCCCAAATTATCCCAATAGGCCTAGGCTTTTCCATGGCACCCTCATCCCCAATTAATAAAATGAGGCTCCCACTGTCACCTTCCAACTCAAATATTAACTTGTTCTCACCAACTATCAGAAAATCAGTGAAGAAACAGTTTCCCTTTTCATCATTATACTCCACAGCATAAGCCATGATAATCCCCCTTGTCAGTCCAGAACTTCGGCCAACTTTGACTACATGCTTTGCAATCAGACTGTTTATTGGAGCTTGCAAGTCAACATATATCACCTCACCCATCTCTCCCACACCTTTCACTGTTGTTGTTACCCTTGAAATATCAAAGGACTCTGTGAATGGAATGAAAGCACCATCTGCCCTCACAAATGTGTCTGCACATGTCAACAGCCCAACCCCAGATATGAGACCTTTTCTCTGAAGGTGCAATTCTTGAATAACTCACACAAGACAGCAATAGGAAGAAGAGTGAGCCAGGTGATGTGAGCATATTTAGTGAACAACCCTTGCCCAACAATTGACAGGAAGATGACCACACCAGGTGCACTCTACACAGCAGCAGCCAAACTCTTGTAAGCATACTTGATGCAACCTCAAGGAAAGATCAAGTTTAATTCAAATTTAAGCCTATTTCACAGTATGAAAGTTGAGACATCCAACATATTCACAACCACTACAGAATATCTTCATAGATACAGATAATTTCTCAGTAATTTCAATTGAAGCCCAGCTGAACAAAATTGAGAGATGACCAAATAATAAAGCTATCGCAACAATTACACACATGGAAAAAGATGAGAACATGAACCTGGATTAGTTCCAGCAAATATCCCATACCACATATCATCTCGGATAAAAGATGTGGCTCTCTCTACTGCACCCAAGTACACCCCTGGTCCAAGATTTGGTGGTAAAGGATGAAACATCTTCTGTGCAGGATAGTCTAGGTCAACTGCAACATGCCGGTTGGTAAGGAACCCAAGCTGGCGAGAATTTGTCTGACTTTGGACTATGGCCCCAAGAGTGCCATATGTCTCCTGACTTGCCACCTACATATTCACATGGCCATTCCTGTCAGGTTCATATGAAGATCAAACTAACCTTGTAGATGTGAATGCAAAGCTAACATAACAGCTATGATACCAATACAGTAAAGGAATTAAAAAGCCACCATGCCAACTTTAGGAGTAATACTGGAACAATAATAAGATGCACCTGTGAACCTGAGCCAATAGATGGATCATTCCCTCGTAAGCCTTCAACAAGCTCTGTGTAGATTTGCTCTTTCGGAGTTGTTGCAGGTGTCCCATAGTAGGAAAACTCTACTACATCAACATCACACCAAACACCTCCAGGTCCCTGAATGAAAACAGTCATGCAAGTGAAAAAAGAGGTTTGAATAAGGATTCCTAAAATGTTCCAATCACTGGAACCTGACAATGCACAAATTTACACAGCCAATTCAGAACATTGAATACTGCTGCCTTGTAATGAAACAAGGCTACAGCAGCAGCAGTTGATGGTGAACAGACTTGAGTGAAAAGTCTCCACATTCCACACATTAGATGATGCTGCCATGACCTCAGTGTATAAAACTACAATGACAACAGGGAACAAAATGCTGCTTTTGAAGCTTACAGCATGACATTGGATGGTCGTTGAAAGACTGATGAATGAGAGCTAGATCTAAATTACTATCTTCCAAGTCACAAGGTACAATCTGCATGCAATCTCTATCTTCTAGCTTCCAAAGTCACCGGAATTCTGATGAACAGTGAAAACTTCCCTTAAAGAAGATAACCCTAAATGTGACTCTGAAGTCAAGAAAGGAGAATGCTTTTGACAACTCTCCTGATCTCAGAATCTGCAATAGCCATCCAGGTAGCTGGGAAAATGATGGGTTTTGTTCAGTTACTATCAGCTGCTTGCTATCCAGGTCTGCTTAGCTGCAGTTAGGTTAGGGTTGTAAACACAGCCATTCAGAAAATGGTAGGGATTTCAATGATCTGCCTATTTGTGTACAGATCCCCTGTTATGATTAGAAGGCGGAAAGCGTTGCATACCTCAAGGAGTGATGGAAGCTTCTGCTCGTCAAGGAGCCACTGTCTGTGAACCTTGCGAACTACAAATACGATGATAGCGGGAATGGAAGTAAGAACACCCTGGCGTGTCCGGAATCCGAGAGCAGTGCCGAGGCTGTAGCGGCGAAGAGTGGTGCTGTGGTATGCCCGAATAGTCATGAGGTCCAAGAGTGTGGCTGCTTGTTGCCCGGTAGAGACCCGGTCATCGGTACCGAGCTCCGCGTCCTTTTGCAAGCCGTAGAAGTAGGCGGCTCTCTCTTCAGCCGAACCATTGAGCCAGCTTGAAGGAGGCCATAGTACATAGGCTGCACTGCCCTCGAGATGACCACCCGATGCGAAAGCTTGCAGAGGAGGACTACTTTCAGCGTACATGTGCCGCTGGCCCGTGAAGACTGTCCATGCAGGGTTGAATCCGCAGGGAATCACTCGCGGTATACTTCGCGGTACACGAGTGTAGCGCTGAGTCGCACGCAGCAAGCGCGTGATGTCCATTTCTCCAATGCTCCTAAACCACAAAAACGTTCCCTTATTGAGCCATTTACCAAAACCTATAAGCAAAAGCTCCTTCGAGCTCCTTCTCTCACTCATCCACTCCAGCACAAACCCCTCGTAAACTACTTCCAGGCCACACACACGCACAAACTAGTTCCAACAACGGCGCTCATCATTCATTCCTTTGAATGCGTAATGAATGCAACAATCACACATAGAAGAAAACAAAACAATCACGCCTGAATCCTGACTCTCACGTCATTCGATCCACGACAAAGTAGCATCAACATTCCAACAAGCTATTATACTAAGTTAGTAAACAACGCAAGTGGAGTCCACAGCTTCAACATTCACTGTAGAGATTGAAGGGGAAAAAAAACAACAACAACAACAACAAAAACAAAATTCCATTTTCTTCACCTATCGGTATACGAATCGGAAAGCTGCAGCAGCCTCGCTCTATTCTTGCCGAAAACCGGGTACCCCATCCAGGACACGCCACACACTCTTGTCAAATCAACCACATTACGTCAGTCACAACCCGTATGGTTCCGTCCCCTTATGCACTCCACCGGGCAGGCAGGCAGGCTGGCTCCCTTCCTCCTTCCCTCGTTCCCGTGTGTCTGTCTCTTTCTCTGTCTCGCCCGGCTCCTGTTGTGTGCAAGCATCCGCCCTATTCATCATTATCCAACATCCTCGTTGCTCTTGTTCTTCTTCTACTTCCGAAGGCAACCTTGTCAAGTCTGCTGTCAGTAGCTTTCCGTTGTCGCTCTTCCCTATCCTCTCATCTCCTCTCTCGTCTTCTCTGGTTTCTTTTCCTTTCCTTTCTCTCTCTCCTCCTCGTCTTCTTCCTGCGCATTCCAAGCTCCGATTCTGAATTCCGGACACACGCTGCCTGATGAACCATTGTCTTTTACCACGTTTAACGAACATGCCATAGTTTTTGGTTTTTTTTTGTTTTTTTTTTTTTTGTTGCCCCATTGTGAAAAAAAATCTTGTGGCTATGGGTAGTGAGTGAGTAATGACGTAGTGACGTTATTTCTGGGTCATTTGAAATTCGTTCTACCCCTACGCTCCGTCTTCTTCGAGGCGTCGTCGAGCGAGCACGGTACCTACAGAAGGCTGCTGAAATGAAATGGAACACTCCAACTCCTACCCCCATTTGCAATGGCAAAAAATCGTACCCAAATTTTTTTTTACCAAATCCTCCTGTATCCTAGTTGAATAGTAGCAGGTTCAGCCAAAATTGTACTATTTCTAAATATGCTATAAAAAATTTAATTAAATTAAATCTTTTTCTCATAGGAGTTTTTCTTTTGGTGAAGGAAATTGAAGTATCCTTTTGGAATCTTCGGTTTGTCAAAATATGGAATTTAAACATGTACAAAAAGCACTTGGTGAAAAAAATTAGCATATGTGTAGGTATAAGAACCCTCCCACTATTGAGGAGTAGGCATAATAGCCTTCTCACTCCTATGCCTATATAGGTTTGGTTCATGATAAATTTTGCCTTGTGCTTTATGAAAAGTAAAGCCCTTGCCTCATCTTAGGCCCCTTATTTTGAGAATGTCCCCCACCCATTGCCTCATCTTAGGCCCCTTATTTTGAGAATGACCCCACCCTAGTGCTTTACCCTACACATACTACATACCCACTGTAGGTAGTGCCCTCTTCGTTGTGTTCCCAAGACATGCAGGAGCTGTTTTTGGAAATGGAAGAGAAAGTAATGGAGCCCTCTCAGAGTAGTGTTTTTTCTGTCAGGTTTGGGGATGGTTTGGGACGCCAATTGGGAATATCATAAAATTTACCCCCAGTAAGTAGGCAAAGCCAATGCAAAGAGTTTTTTAAATTAAAATTTTTGGCGAATTTTTTTAAAAAATAAATTAGCAAGTTAGTCTATTTGACATTTTTGAAAAAAAAAAATGGTCATATTATTTGTCGAAAATTAGCGAAATTTCGCTAGGACAAAAAAAGACGGGGCCAATGGGGACTCCAATAAAAATACCCGCACGAGAGAGAGAGAGAGAAACAAAAATGGGGACTAGAATGCGAATCAAATGATAAGTTTTCAGCGTGTCAGGAATTAAATTCAAGTTGAGAGGGTGTAATGAATGTTGGCTCCACAAATGGGAAAGAGTACAATGTAAGCAGATAATTAACAGCTTTGGAATTCAAAGCTTGCAGTCATTCCATTCCCCGGGCCTAAACCCCACCGGCCACACATCAAATAAGATGAACTGGCCTTACTATTTATTGGTGAACCCCCACGGGCTACGATGTAGCTTTGGGTGGGTACCAACCCTCGCCCCTCCCCCCTTTTTCAGTAACCCAACCAGTGATTTTTTTTTTCAAGTATGCCTAGTTGCCAATTTGGCTACAGAGTTCAGCTATCAATCCGCCCAACTGGCTAAATTTTTATGTGAAGTGGAGCTTAACTGGCGAATGTTTTTCAATGGAGGAGGGTGGCTATGGTGGCGAGTTGCTCTTTTTTTTTTTTGTGCAACTGTCTGCAAATTGTCCACAATAATAATATTTGTGATCTAAAATGCTGGCGACATAAGGTCTTGCTATGTTATATATTTGGCTACAAGGTTGGTGACAAAGGGAGTAAATTTGGCTACATAAAGCCAATCAAATTATTTTTTTGTTTTGCCAAACTTTTGAAATTTTATTTATTATTTGTGCCAAATTTTTAATAAATTTAAAAGTTCAATTGTCAAGTTTTGAACCACAAACCTTCCATTACAACAACAATTTAAGATTGAGTCAATCTAAACACACTAGACCGTTTCTTAACATTGACAAACCCATGATTATTATTTTTTATAACCATTACCTACCAACAATTTAAAAAATTTAAAAATCAAGTGTGGAAATTAAATTTTCAAATTTAATTAATTATTTGATAATTTGTCGTCAAAATGATTAAGGTACTACGATAAAGCTCCAATATAGTAGCATAATTTATGTGATTGCAGAAAAAACTCCCCAAAAACACATTCATGATAAAATAACAATGCATGTGTGGTTTTGATTTTTAACCTGATTCAGGTCATTTGCAAATTGTTAGACAAACAACTTCAACACAAAAAACTAGCTAATAAGAAACATGAACAATATTTTCATTCAACCTACAACCCAAAAAAAAAATCTATGTTAAAAAAATGACAATCATATCCTTGGATCTTATTGCAACTTAATTTATTCATATTCAAAACACATAAATGACTGTCAATGTAATGTTCCACTCTTATTGTAAACGATATTCAAAAATCACATCATGGCAACAATACCCTTGTTACAACCACATGTCAAATTCAACAATGCATAATTGATTGCCATTCACATTATGTAAACAAACCATAGATTCAAAAAATTGAAAATGGTTACTGTGTATTTAGTTCAAGTTCAAATATTATTAGTGGTCATTGGCTACATCAAAATTACAACATCGTCAAAATTCAGTGTGCCAATTGGGGATTAGGATTTTAAAACCTAGGAATGTTGTCGGCCTTCAATGAACCATCTACACAATAGTGATGTTTGGCTTACCACTTAACAATGGTTTGATCATAGGAAAATGTTTACAATATAAAAAAACATTATGGAATTTAGTGCATAGGTCCAAGTGTGTGCTTAGCTAATTTTGTAGTTTGTTCTTCATGAATCTGATGGTGCTAAAAGTTTACTCATCTTCAACAATACCAAGGACCCAAATAGCTGTAATTTCAGCAATTTTAATGAATTTTGAAAGCTTGTGGTTGAAAATTAAATATTTAAAAACTTTGTGCCACAATCTAATAAGTGGATTGAAATTATTTTCCTCTCATAAAATTTGCTCAAAATTATGTCTCATCATCATGTTAAAATAAGAAACCTGCAAATCCAAGGTGTGAGCTAAGAATAATGTAGGGACAAACTTGCCCACCTTGTGAAGGGCACAAAAGGTGGCCTTCAACACAATTAATTATTTTTGAAATTCCTCTTTTGCATCCTTTGGATTTTTGGCCTAGAAATGGAGATAAACGACACCTAATGCCATTGTAACCTAATGTTCTAAGAAACATCGTTCAAGCCATTAATAGGACCTTAGTTTGCCCTTCACACTATTGTTTCACTTTGTTCACAATCAACTTGAAAAATTCCTTCATGATAAGTTAAAGCTTTTTAACGCCAAATAGGTCATGTTAGTATCCAAGTTACTTGTGTCCAACAAATGAGAATGTCAAATACACAACACCCTTTCCACCATTGAGATAAAAAAAAACCAACTCATGAGAAGGGCATCATTAATTAGGGCTTCAATGGCATTGAAATCATCAAATGTTGGATCATCAAATCTAGTGTAAGGATCACAATATAACCTATAAAACTCATGTTGTGTTAGCTTGACACTCTTCACAAAGTCACACAAAAACATCTCTACCTTGTGCAATTTTGATCAACATATGCACACGCTCAAGTAATGGTAGAATACATGGCAACCCCAAAATGAGTTCAACATTACACATCACATGCAAATTCCTCAAAACATGGTCATTCTTGGAACTTTCAACATGCATTTTGATAATGAGAAGACGATATTTAACATATACCCATTTTGCTAGAAAAAACATGGAAACCCATGGGTTTTGACATTTTGTAAAAAAATTGTTGCCTTTGGTGTTGATTAAATCTGCCAACTCTTGGAATTCAAGGAACTTCTTTGGTTTGTGAGCAAAAAATGCATATAAGTTTTGTAATATAGCCTCCAATCGATGCACAAATTCCAAGTCAAACAAAATGATTGCTACTAGATTAGTCTTATGAACAAAACAATGATCCCCACTTAGAAAATAGGGCAACATTTTCTTTGAATTCACTGTTACAATTCATGGTTTTTTCAATTGGATTTTCTAGTCAAAAAATACCTAAAAGTGACAAGCGTAAAAAAAACTACCTTGTCAATCTGGACAAATCATTTTGTACATGCCTAGTGTGATTGGGCAGTCAAATTGGACCTTATCATTTTCATTAATGGAGTGACTAACAAAATGATTAACTACTTGACTAATGGATAGTGAACCATTTGACTAAATCAATTTTATACCTAAATTAAAATCATTTTTAGATTATTATTTTAAAATTAAATGGTAGGTAGGTAGTAGATAAGTTTAAGTAGATTAAAAAAATGCACTTAAATAGATAGGTGTTAGCCTAACCTAACCTACCTACCTAACCTATCCTAACCACCTTAATCTAACCTACCTACTCTAACCTTTTCAACATGCACATAGGTTGTAAGTACAAGGAATTGAACCCCAAACTTTCCAAATGATAAACCAAGTCCTTACTAATGGACTACACCATCAAAAGTATTCAACTTTTATCAAGATTTTTATTTCATATCATTAAACATAACAGTTAAACCTAAACTAAACCTAGGTGACAACTAGTGGTTAAACTTAATGATTTACAGTAATGGTTAAACCTAATGGTTAAACTCAGTGACTTTAAATAATAGTTAAACATAATGGCTAAATTTAGTGATTTAAAATAATGGTTAAACCTAATGATTAAACTCGGTAACTTTGAATAATATTTAAACATAATGGCTAAATTTAGTGATTTAAAGTAATGGCTAAATTCAACGACTTAATTAAACTCTTGGTTAAACCTAATGACTAAACTTAATGAATTATTTAAATTCTTGGCTAAACCTAATGGTTAAACTCAATGATTTTTTAAAATGGCTAAACCTAATGACTAAACTTAGTGATTTAAAGTAATGATTAAACCTAGTGGCTAAATTCAATGAATTAAAGTAATGGCTACACCTAATGATTACATTCAATGACTTAAAATAATAACTAAATCTAGTGGTTAAACTCAACGACTTAAATTAATGGCTAAACCTAATGGTTAAATTCAGCAACTTAAACTAATGGTTAAACTTAGTGGTTAAATTCACCAACTTAAATTAATGGTTAAATTTAATGGCTAAAATCACCAACTTAAACTAATGGTTAAATTCATAAACAAAAACTAATGGCTAAACCTAGTGGCTAAATTCACATATTAAAACTAATGACTAAACCTAGTAGCAAAACCTAGTGGATAAATTCATGAACCAAAAATAATGGCTAAACTTAGTGGCTAAATTCATCGACTTAAATTAATGGCTAAATGTAGTGGTTAAATTCACCAATTCAAATTAATGACCAAGCCTAGTGGCTAAACTCAGTGGTTTAAAATATTGGCTAAACTTCATGTTTTAAAATAATGGTTTAAAATAATGGTTAAACCTAGTTGTTAAATTTAAGTATTTAAAGTAATGGCTAAACATGGTGGTTAAACCCAATGACTTAAAATAATGGTTAAATTTAACATCTAAACCAAGTGGTTAAACTTAGTAACTTAAAATAATGGTTAAATATAGTGGTCAAACTTAATAACTTAAAGTAATGGCTAAATATAATGGTTAAATGTAGTGAATAAAAATAATGGTTAAATTTAGTGATTTAAAATAATGGTTAAATCTAATAGTTAAACATAATGACTTAAAATAATGGATACACCTAATGGCTAAACTTGAAATTTGAAATATAAACCCTAAACCTCACCAACAAATTAATTATAAAAATATAATTAACAAATCAAATGTAAAAACATTAAACAACAAAAATCATTCATATAATATATTTAAATGAATTTATCTTTGTTTTAAAAATTAATATGTGACTCATATTTGAAATTTTTTAGGTGATGGAAGATATAACACTTTAAATTATACAATTAATGGTTAGGGATTTAACAAATCAAATTGAGGGTGGACATGTTCAAATATTTAACAAATTAAACTTTGAAGTCTAAATGGAATTGAAATATCAATGATTAAAGTTTTAATATGAATGTATTTTGGATATTATAATGAAATAAGTACCTAAATTTAAATATGAATGCATTTTGCATATTAAAATGAAATAACTTGTTACTAAAGTTGCATTTCCAAATGGATGTCAAGAATTTGACTAACATATAGAATATCAAAAACCTGACCAACAAATTAATTATTATAAATCTAACTAGCAAATCAAATATCAAAAATTTGATCAACAAAGATCATTTGCATTATATATTTCAAATGAAATTTATATTTGTTTAAAAATTTGATATATGAATCATATTTGAAATTTTTTAAGGTGATCGAAGATAAATTGGACACTTTAAACTTGTAATATTAATGGCTAAGGATTTAACAAGTCAAGTTGAGTGAAAACATGTTCAAATATCTAACAAACAAATAACTAATATGAAAGTAAAATTAAATGATTGCAAAGATTTTAATGAAAGTAGACAATACAACAAACACATCACACACAAATTAAAACAAACATACAATAGGTGCAAAGGAAGCCCATACACTCAAAGCTCGAATTTTGAAAAAAATAATGTTAAAACTAACCAATTTTTTTCTCCTACTACAAAATTTTTAAATGAAGTTTGGTCTTACTTGGGTCCTTAGTAAACAAAATCTCCTCCAAAACAATGGTAAAAAACTTTAAATCATCTCAATAAAATTTCCATGTTCAAAAAATTTGTACCTTCTTTTTCAACTTGGTTTTTGGATCACTTTTAAAGTTTAGATTCTCTCCCTAAAGAATACTACTATAACCAATTATGTCTCTTGTGGGACTCAAAGAAAAATACCCTTTAGCTTTGACGTTCTTGGATTTACGAAAATAATTTGCACAATTTGTTTTGTAATCATGCAAGGTGAATGTTGATAACCTTGTAACAACTTCAATCCAAAATCTTTTCAAATGTTTTTTTTGAACATTGCCATTCAATTCAGTGATTATACACTGAATGGAAAGTTCTTGTGACACTTCTCGAATAACTTCATAAGTATTGTAGAAGCAATCGAAGGAGTCAAATAGTAGTTTCAAATTTGAAAAATCACAAGCTTTGCAAACTGTTTCAAAAGGTGCCACATTTGGAGAAGTGACATTAAGCACCTCGAAAATATGTTCAAGTATCACATTGAAATGTCAATATTAAAATGAATCTTCCAACATCCAAATTTTAATGCAAAACTAACACATATAATGCATTGGGTTTGAACACAATTTGTTAAATGGAAAAAATAAAAATGAAAAAATAAATTGTGTTAAATTACCTCCAAATTTGTCCACAAATTTGTACCCACGATTAAGGCCTTGTGTATGTCCTCCAAGTGCTCTTGAGCTTCTTTGTCTAGTGTTAGAAAGATTATGATAGAACTCAAGGTTGAAATCAACTTGACCTCACCATAAATAGTTGATGACACATTCTTAAAGAATAGTGGCAAGTGCACATGTTGAAAACAAGTTTACCAACTTTTTGTAAGAAGACGAATTTTTTTTCCAAAGGGAAAAAATTATGATGTCTTCAGGTTTGGTTCCATCAGCAACAATAAATTCATATTTCTAATTCACAAGACCATGAACTTGAATAACAACATTAACAATACATGCAACAACATGTTGCATTTTACAAGTTACAAACTCTACAATTGAATCACAATGAATGAACATAATCTATATAGGGAAGGTAACAATTTCCATGACTTCAATACTTAATGAACTAATTTTGATGATATGTGGACTATCACCATGCTCATATTTGACTTTGCACCATAATTGAAGTATGATCCTAATGTATTTCCCTACATAGATATTGTTAGAATGATGCAATGCCAAAGACTTTGAAATCACCAAAGTTACGGTTTGAAAATTGTCATGATCAACTAAATCTGCTTGAAGGCATTTATATGTAGATTTGCCAATATCCCAACTTCCATAGCGGTTCATGACTTTTCCTTCAAAATAAGCTCCTTGCATTTTTATTGCAACATTGTTGATACTCAAAACAACAAGCTCTTTTTGATCCCCTTTCACTTTTTTTGTAGGGCTAGAAGAAGAACTTGCCTCATTAGAAACTCTTTTTGCAACATTCCCATTGGAAGCCATGATGAAAAACAAAAGAACTTAAAAAATATTCAAATGAAAATGGAACCTATTGAATAATCTTCTCACCAAAAAAACATTATCTTCCTCACACACAAATCACTTTTATATTGATGTTGTTAACCATGGCTATGACTGTCCAATTTCTAAAATTAGTTCAAGTTCCAAAATAAATGTAACAGTCAGGTAATTAAAAATTTGTTAAGAAACTAAAAAGCCATAAATCACAACCTACTAAATGAAATGGATGATTAAACAAAACTTGAATGATATTATAGCCCTATGGATGGGGAGTTGATTGCATTTTATAGCTTGGATAATTTCCACACCTCTGCTACCTTTGTTGATAAATTCCCAAGTGGAATCTAGATGATACATCTGGGAACTAAAAACCATCCAACCTTAACTACTTTTTTTCCCTTCCTCAATAACATTCCCATATTCATCCATAGCCTACACATTCTCAAAAACACTAAAGCAATAAATTAGAAAAAATTTGGTACCCATTTGAGTCACATAAAGCTTGGAAAATAACTTTATGACTCTTTAAGTCCAAGAGAGCTTGTTTATGCAACTGTTAAAAAACATGACCTACTACACAACTATGTTAAACCCCCATTAGATTGTATGGAAGGTATTCACTTGCTCATAGGATTAGGGTATTTTTTTCCCCTTGTTGAAAACACTATACATGTTGTAGTAATCCTATGAATCCAATGGGAATGAATCAATCAACGAAAGAGAAAAAAACCTAAAACCCATTTTTCCAACCATTCAATTACGTGAACAAAAATAATAGAAAGTATTTCAAAATTTAACCACCCATTTGTTTAATCATTCAAGTACAATGAACAAAACTGACAAAAAACACCTCACCTAACCTTAACAATTTTAACAATTGACCCCATGAGATATATGGCAATTAATCAGGTGTGCACACAAGCATTAGGTGTATACAAAATTTGTATAATCATGCATGCAAGTCTTCTGATCATGCAATACTTGTATCAAAATATTAGTGGTCAAGGTTAAAAGCCCTTCTCATGGCATATTCCGTGGAGGGTCAAGATTCACAAAAAACTTAATATTCCTCAAATAAAGGTGCGTAGTTTCTATAGCTTGTGGCACAACATCTACAAGAAACCCCCAAAACCTTACAAACCCATTGTTAATGTTGCTTGCCATGCACCTGTTTCGGTGTCAACAAGCACATTAATTCTTTACTTGAAAAAATAAAGTAGACTAAAGATGAACCCAAAGAAGCAAGTGAAAGAAAGGAAGAATACCAGAATCTATGACATGTGCATAAACACCCAAGTGATATTCCACTTGAAAACCATCAACTTCATTTCCCCTATAACCTTAAAAGTCAAATGGTGTGGAGTAGAACAAAGATGACAAACCGGATTTTGTTCAAAAAAATGCAAAATGAGTCATATAATTTGTGGCAATCTACATATGAACACAAGAACATCAATTCAGGTGTAGCATTGTTCCTACAACTTAGTAAATAAGCTGGGAAATCAAGTTTATTTAACAAAAGTTTTGCCCACTTAACTTTGGTGAGCATGTACCTCCTACATCTATGAACCGATTGTGAATGTCTCCATTACCACTACTTGCCTTAGTCATAGAGCTTGTTACCTTTTCAAAATTATGAGTTGAGCAAAATCCACCCAAATAGTGAAAGAACAAAATTGGACCTTTGCATATTCCACATTTTCTCCAACAAGAATTTCCTTTCACCACTTGGTAACCTCCTTATGAGATTCTTTGATTTCCTTGGTTTTGGCTTGGTCATAATTGCTTCCAATCTTGAGATCGTCCTTGGATGCATTCTAGAACTTCTTGCCTTCATATTTAGTCAAGTTTTGGGTCAAATACTCATCAATTGGATCTGTCAACAAAAATATCTAAACCCCCCTTAGCCAACCCCCAACAACAATAGAATATTTCATAATAATTAATCACACCAAGGATTTGTTCATAGCTAATGAATAGACAAATCTACATACTTGCAATGCATGTCTTGTATGCAGATGAAACAAACATACATTTCTACTTAAGTTCAACTGCCAAGTTTACTTGAAGGTTGAGCAAAGTGGAAAGTGTTTTAAAATAGGTCAAGATGTTTTTGGTCATCAAAATTAACTAAAAGATGCTAAATATCAAGATCTATCTCATGACAAGGATATTCATATGCCATATATGATGCATTTAAATTGGAACAAGGACAATGGAAATTTGAAGTACCTCATAACCCCTTTTCAAAAGGTTTTCCATGAGTGTAAACTTTTCCAATTGCGTTTTTATCATGACTAGTGATGTGATATATTTTCTTTTACCTAGGTTTTATTATTACAATATACTGGTCCAATGATATCAACTTATCACCAAACTTGGAATTGCCAAAAAAAAAGGGGTTCCAAGAAGTCTCTTCACACTTAAGAAGGCCAATTACATTTATCATTCATACAAACACAATTTCATCATAGCTCCATTGTATCTATCAATGTAAGATTCAACAACCAATGGAAACTTGTGAAATCGTAAAAGCTTAGCAAAACGATCACAATTCATTACATCCTCAGGTTTTGGATCTCACTTGGAAAAGGCCACTAAATTGTCTCTACAAAAATGAACTTATTTACACAATGTGGTTCACTTGCATGGTTAGATTTTTCCCTAGAATTTGAAGGACCATTTACAAATCAAAACACCACCTTGCAAACAATTTTTGAGCACCACTTCCCTTACCATAGGAAAAAAAACATTTCCAAGATTGGACATACCACATAAATCCAAGAGGTTCAACGTCTGTGGATTCAAATCTCTTGTGTGCTACCAACAAGCATAGTTAATAGTAAAATTGTCAAAATAATAAGGAAATGTACTATCCGAATGGATGAAGTGCAATTGTAAACAAGGCTAAATGGGCATTGGTTAATTAGGCTTCCCCTACAACTGTAATCAACTTCATACAATAAATAATTGTTTGTAATAAAAATTGTGACACATACATCACCATCATGAACATAAATGAAAAGTACCATGGATATCTATGCTATTGTTGCTTATGTTCAAATGCCACCTTGCAATAACATCTAGAACCTTTGAAAAAATAAGAAGGCAAAAATATAATTGTACCCCATTTCAAAAGACCAAGGTAGGTATGAACTTCATCCATAGAAGTGTAGATGTAACGACTCTTCTTTGAAATATAATATTGGTTCAAATCCCAATATGTAATTTGTAACAAACATCCTTCCAAATTACTTTGAAGAAGCAAATTTTGTCCACTGGCTTGAATTAAATATTTAAAAGTTCTAATTGAAAATCTACTCCCTTCTTTGCAACCTAAGCCTCATCTGATATTGCAAATAAGTAAATTGGTAATTAAAAATGTGCCTTTCAACAATCTAGACCGTTGTGCAGATGGGGAAATCATGTTTTGCAACATTATCATCCTAACATCATTTACATTGTCAAGAGGTTTTCTTTAGTTGCATTGATAGGACTAATATAGTTGTTGTTGAATTCACATTGGAAAAAAATGTTCGTAAACTTCCAGCTAGTAAAATACTATTAGTTTTTGGAAACTTACTTTACTTCCAACTTTAGAAGCAAGGACATCAGAAGAGAAATTGCAACTAGAAAGCCTTAACATATAATAAACTATTACAACACAAAAAGCAAAAGCAAATATGAAAAAGATGTAGGATAGTACTTTGAGGGTGCATTTGAACTTACTCTTTTTGTGGATCCCTACAATCGCCATGAGGCATCTATGGAGAAATGCAGCAAATAGTATAAATAGTGCACACATCCCAAACATACCTATGCTAAGGAATGCATTCACCTTCCAAACACAATAAGAAATTAAAAAAAAACAAAACCATACAAGAAAATGAAAATTTTCTTCTCAAACAAGAATATTTGCAAGATTATAGAAATAACTCAACAAACAAGCAACACAACTAATGATGTCAAAATACTATGACAATATTTTGCTGGCAGTTTCTTTTTATTACCTTTTTCTCATTACCTTCTATCCTAGATGAAGTCATTAATTCTTCCTTCCATTCATCTTGTTTATATACACATTCTAAGCACATGGAAAGTATCTCCTAATAGATCAACTAAAAACTTTGTTAATTGACCAAAAATGCACCCTATTTTATGGCCAAAAAAGAGAAATCAGTGATAATTAACATTTACAAATAGGTGTATTAGGGAGCTAAAGTGGCAATTTGCATGGTGAGCTTAAAGGTTTGATTTCACTCACATTATACAAGATGCCACTAGAAAAAAAAACATTTATTTTCGATTGGTCTTTACAATTAAATTTTAGCCACAAATGACATTCGCGACTAGAATACCATTAGTTGCCTTGGATAAGTCGCATGTGATATTAGTCGGAAATGACAAAGGTATTGGATGAAAAAAAAAATCAGCAAATATAAGTTCATATTTGATTCCATTGTATACATATTGTCACATGCAACTATAATGCGACTATTTTAGTCATTATTGAAAGCAAATGATGTGCTACCACATGTCCCGATATTTAATTATTTAAAATTATTATTATTATTATTATTATTATTTAAAAATAATCTTGGATGTTCAATTCACAAGCTTGGATGATTTATGTTATAACACATGGCCCAATGTAAATATGCCATGTGGCATTAAAAAAAAATTAATACAAAAAATTAATATTAAGTTGGTAGGTACCTAGGTAGGTACATAAATAAATGCTTACAAACTTAGGCTAAATACTTATTTATCTACCTAGGTAAAAAGGTACTTGAGTAGGTCCTACCTTCTTAAATTAAATACCAATTCATATAGGTAGGTACTTAGGTCAGTAATTGCATAGGTCAACCTAGGTGGGTAGGTTAAACTAAGCACCTACTTAATTAAATAAATAAGTAGGCTATGCAGTAGGAAGTTTCAAATTGTGCATAATTTTATTTTTTGTTTTGGGTTAAACCTTTTGAATGGTTCATCCCATGTGCAAACATTTTTTAACGTGAAATGAGATAACCAACCCCTTCTTTATATAGTGTTCAAATTAGGAATGGGGAACAAACAATATGGGACAAGTTTTGAAGTTTTAACTTCCTCACAAATTAAATTCTTAGATTTTTAAACAATTCAAATACATGACTCACGACATAATTAGATAGTCATTTAATTAATAATGATTAAATTTAACATAAATTTAAAATATAAACTATACATTACAAATATTAAATATTCATTATCAACTATTTAAATAACTGATATTTTTAAATATTTAACTAATTAGCTATCTAATTATTCATAACTTGTCAATACACAACTCTTAGATAAATAATTGATTAAAATATTTTAAAATACTTCCTTATTTTAAAAATCTTGTTGAATTATAAAAATATAATTAAAAGGAACATAATAATAATAATAATAATTACGAATAATAAATTTAAATTAAAAATGATGAATTACTAATTTTTATTAGAAAAACATTATTGCGTAATTTTTATATTTTAAAAGTAAAATTAAATTAATTAAATTAATTATTCTGTTATTACGTCATTTAGTTTTTTTACTGGTAATTAATAACTATAAATAAAATAATATGTTGAACATACATTAATATTTTTTAATTATTGAATCATTATTACAAAACTATTTATCATATATAAGTAATTACAAAAACAAATTATAAAAAATAAATGTATGATAATTCCTGCAATTATTATCATTGCAATAATTATTTTAACTACATTATAATTTTCCAAAATTTTGATTCAGATTGAAAATTATAAATAACAGATCATGAGTAATGATGTTCAATTAAAAAATAATTGTGAAATTATTATAATTAATTTTAATATGAAATAATTACAATGATTTTAAAGTAATGTAATATTAATCATAGTAATTGATTTATTTTACTATAAGAATATAAATTATATAATATAAAAATCTATGTTGTAACAATTTACATTTAATATAACTTATAAATAATAAATATAACCATTTTATAATTATTTATAAAAGTGATATATTATGGAGAAGTAGTTATAAGAAATAAATATTTTTAATTTATTATACTAGAATCCATGTAGTTAGGGTCATAAATTAAATATTTTAATTAAATTATGATTATTTTAAAAAATTAAATAAGAAATATAGGTATAAGTAATTTGAAAAAAATGAAATATAAACTAATTATGCAAGTATTGTATTTCCAACTTACAAATAAATTAAGTAATTACAATGATTTTATGTTAGTATAAAATAATAATTATTAATATAAAATTTGATGTTCTTATATTAACAAGTTACTATAAATCTTATATATAAAAGCTAACATGGTGTGTGTCTGTGTGTCACACGACGTTCTGCGTTTTAACACTATGGCAAAACCGGTGGCAGTTAGGAATCCCATAACAAAACAAAAAAAAATCCCAACAGGGGGGGCCAGCAGGGGTGGGGTGGGGGCTAACCGGGGGCAGTTAGGAATCCCATAACAAGAAAAAGAAAAATCCCAGCAGGGGGCGGGCCAACAGGGGGGGTCCAGCAGGGTTGGGGGGTGCCGGCAGGGGGGGAACGGGTGGAGGGGGGGGCATGAGCGGGGAAGGACCGGGCGGGGGGAACTCGAGAGGTGCATTATGCACTGGGTTCACACTAGTAAGTAAATAATGAGTAATATATATAATTATTTAGTGTGTTTTTTTTCCAATATAGTAATTACATCAACTTTGTTCATTATTTTAAGATTATTATAAAAATTTGAAAATCTTAATTATAGGACATAATTTTTGAATTAAGATACGAAATTTGATTATTATTATGAAAACATAAGTGTTGTAAATGTAATATTAATTTTTTATGCTTGGGAACCATCATTTTAATTAATTTGAAATACTATTTATTCATCTTAAATAATCAGTAATAAATAATAAGTTAAATAATTTATTTTAATAATTTTAAATTTTCAGTAAAATCATTCTAAAATTTTATGACGTAGTAACAATTAAATATTGTAAGTACAAAATTAAATATTCTCGTATATTGGAAGTTAGTTCTTACAATTATAAAAATTAAATTTATTTATTTATTTACAGTGGCAATATTTTTATTTTTTTTAATGTTAAAAATAAAAATTATGAATAATTAAGCTGAATTATAAACTATGTGTCTATTATAATTAATGTATAAATAAAATAACTACTGTGATTTTATAATAGTAATACACTAATAATAATAATTGATTGTTAATAAAAAAAGAAAATATTTAATATAATAGTTTATGTTCGAATTGTTTATTTATTTAAAATTATAAGTAATTTAATGTAATATAATTACAATAATCATCTCTATAATTTTAATTACTAAAATTGAAATATAAATTAAAATTTATGAATATTAATTTAATTATAAATCAAATTATTATTATAATTGATGTATATAAACATATGTCAATTACAACTAAGCATCATTTCACTCGCGACTAATGAGATTTTAAATGATCTTTTTTGATGATAAATCTAATTCATATATAAATGTAAGTTAAACTAGTCGTAAGCTAATTGTAAGTGATTCGGTTGATGTTAGCACAATGTTACACTAGTCATAAAAGACAAAATCTAGTTGCAAAATCAAATAGTGGGAAGTAGTTGTAAATGCATTGATCACATATTGACCTTTTCCTTTTAGTCCAATGCAAACAAAAATATTGAGCTAAATACGAAAATAAGTTCATGATCGTGCTCTTGGATTCTTCAGGGAGGTATTGCGACCTCATCTTCATGATAGATGGACAAAATAAGCCAAACATAGGGTCTAAAAAAGACAGAAACCAAGCAATTTGAGGCAGCCACCTGGTGAGATACCTCTTTGCCTTCAACAACTGCTAGCTCCACAAGGAACTGCAACACCAAATAGTTGAGACAACATCTTCAGGAGCAGTACACTTAAATCAATTCTGATTAAGTAAACTAGTGGGTGCCCGCAACCTTTGGCCATTGGCTGAAGTAACAATAGTTATATCAAACCCCGGTTTCTTTAAACTTGGTTCATGTTTTAGTTTTTTTTAGAAAATTTTAACTTTTTTATTTTTTTATTTTTATGTGTTTTCTATTTTTATTATTTAAAAAATAAAATGTTTCTTTTTCAGTTTTATATATATATATATATATATATATATTTATTTATTTATTTGGATGCAAGTTTGAAGTTTGGAGAAAGAAAACACACTTCATTCTTTTTCAAGTAGGGTTTTTCTTCAATATTTAGAAGTTTTATTTTTTCTTATTTTTTATTCTTTATTTGGTTTCTTCATTTTTGGAATTTTTTTTCTCTTTCCTTGTTTCATTTGTTTCCATTCCTTTTTTATAGTTTTTGTGTTTTTACTTTTTTTTTGGTTTATGTTTGTTTCATGTTTTTATTTTTTCTATTCTTATTTTGTCTATCTTCATTTTTTTTCTATTTTTATGTATTTATTTTTCTTTTTTCTTTTTCAAAAAGATTATAGTTTTTTTAATATGTTCTATAATGAAAATAATTTTTTTTTAAAATTGTATTTTTGTTTGATTAGATGCAAGTCCCCCGGTTTTCCCCAAGGATTTCTTTAATAGAAATGGCACCTCGCCCAGCCCCCCGCAGCAGCTGCCCTGGCCACCCTGCCTTTCCCTGTTTGTCACCATAGACAGACAGACAAATCCCAGGCGCTGCGCGGATTCGCCTCTCACACAATCATTTGGGGCCACAAATCAACGGGCTGTTGCTGCGGGCCGCTAGCAGGTCCAGTGGGCAGGTGCCTCTGACAAACATCATCCAAAAAGGTCATTCGTTCGTTCGTTCGTTCATTTATCAAAGACAGACAGACACCACCACGTTTGCTTTTATATATAAGACTAGTTTGAACCTGGTGCATAATGCACCCGTCGAGCTCCCCCCGCCCGATCCTTCCCCGCCCGTGCCCCCCCCCCAGTCCTTCCCTGCCATCTACTACAGACCAGCTCCACAAGGAACTGTTATTTCTTTTTTGGAATTTTTGGGATCTGGGTTTTAGGACCTGGATAGACAGACAGAAACCACAGACACCACTGTTGCTTTTATATATAAGATAGAAAGCTTCACCATACTTGTGATCTAAGTTAAACTGAATGGATTTAGGTATGACTTGAATTTAAGGTTAGAAAGATTTCAGATCCACGATAAATTAGCAAACAGGGGAAAAAAAAAGGAGAATACAACACTGGAAAACATAGAGAATATTGAGGAGCAGTGCAAACAGTAGAGACAGTCTCACTCATTGTCAGTAACCTTCAACAATGACATGTATGGTAGTGACTAGTGACCAGCTCTCATAGCATCCTGCTTCATCAGCTCCCAGCAGTGGGTGAAGGTCACTGTCTGACATTGACCAGCATACTGAATTTCTGTCACAAACTGGGAGTGAGCAGAAGATTCAGCCATGATGCTGGCTAGCTGAACTAAACATTAAAGAGATGGAGATTACAAAGGAGACCAAGAAGAAAGGGGAACACAAAACCAAAAAGCAACCAGACAAAGACAGTGGAAATAAAGAACACTGAAATCTTTAAGAGCATATTCTTTTTGAGGACAATCAGATAGAGGAAAATTAGTAGCACACTGTACCAATTGCTGCTACAGTACTAAGTCTAGTTTCATGCTTATCATGCTGTGTACAGGACCATCATTTTGTCCATCTAGCATCATACATGCAACGACTACTCTCACATTCATCTCTGACCAGTGCTGCCATTTGGTGACCCCTGTGATTCTTGGATGCCTGGCCACTATTTCCACAAAAGCCAGCAAATAGAGATGATAATAGTATCCCAAAAACTTGAGAGTAGGAATGCAAAAGTCCAGCCAGTAAGCTATCTACAGAAAGGTCTGAAAATGAATGTATTTGAAGAAGCTTAGACCATGCCACATAGACACCCAAGCTAGCAGGGAATTTTGAAGAACTTCCAGTAATCAGCACTGGAAGACACAAAGAACTAGCTGCAACAAGGAAAACTAGCTGCATGTAGCTTTCCACCTTCAAATCTATGCATGCCAGAAGGTGTGATGCCAGAGAGCTGCCCAGCATTGAGGCAAGCATAAAGGTAGCAAAGATGAACCCATGAGGAATGGCCTGTTTATTTGGACTGAGTCCAAAGAAACACAAATGTGTACATTGAGCCCTCAAAAAGAGACTGGATTGCACCAAGAAGTGCAATTTTCTCTTCTGTGCACCCACCAAGCAGCCAACCAACATATGATTAAGGAGGCATCAATTCCAGGCAGTAGAAAAAGAGTTTAAACAAACAAGGAGTCACATCCTCAATTAGCATGTGAGTGGGAAATGTTCACCTATTTTGAGCGACTTTTGGTTTCCTTTTGAACTAGAACTAGAAAGAATATTTCTAATGGCAAGGAGAGTAGTCAGAAAACTATTCTCTCCCCTACAAACATAGATCCTTCCATTCCTAGAGCACACTCCATCCACAGCCTCAGTATGCATTGAAAAAAACCAAAGATGCTTGAATAAACAACATCCTGTAACAGTAGTCCAAGCCAGTAGGAATCACAAAACAAAGCAGCCTTACCAGAGGTAATAGCAGAAGCAGCTTGTTGAAATTGGGCCACAATGGTTTTGCTTTTTGAAGGGTCCCCATAGTTTTCTGGCCGTGTGTAAATGATGATGCCCATGCCTACTGCTAGAAGACATGAAGTTGCATCAAAAGGTGCAATAGGACCAAGGCTAAAACTGCTGACCAGTGTGTTGGCTACAAGCCCTGCCAAATGACAAAACTGGCGGCGCTGTCAGACCAGTCAGTCCAGGAGCTCCTTCTCACTTGGGTGTGTGCAGTCTACAAGCTCCTTGTGCATGAGCCGCAACTGCTCAGAGAGAGGTTTGCTGTTCTTATCAAAGTCAAGCACTCCCAGCACACGACTGATGTCCATCACAAGCCCGTTCTGTATTGCCTTGCTTTTATCTAAAGAAGTAGTTATATCTACAGCTGTTTTCTCACTTCGAGACTCCATCTCTAAAGCTGAGCAAATGGCTTCCTCATCCTCTGGAACCTGCAAAGTCCAGAAAAAACAAAAAAAGACAAGAGTTTGATGAGAACCCGATGGAAGGAAGAAGATGCTGAAGAAACTTTTTGAGTGCAAAAGAAGACTTGTGATAAAGGGATGAAGGAACTGGACATACAAGGAATTGGGCTTGCAGCATTGTGCGAGCCAGTTCTTTAGTCTTGGAGCTCAGCTCTTTGATGTGGAATGTGCGAGCAGGAACAGGGATTAGGGAAAGCCACTGGGCTAT
The DNA here is from genome assembly GCA_963920785.1 of Sphagnum contortum. Classification (NCBI taxonomy): domain Eukaryota; kingdom Viridiplantae; phylum Streptophyta; class Sphagnopsida; order Sphagnales; family Sphagnaceae; genus Sphagnum; species Sphagnum contortum. The sequence goes on along the minus strand of OY987279.1, from coordinate 11,243,530 downwards.
GGTGTGAGTTATTTCCTGGATGTTCTCCACAGTATGCGACAATGGATGAGGAGGTAGAGACGGCTCCTGCTCTTGCACATGTGCAAAGCCTGCTCCTGGAACATCTGGCGCTCCATCTTGATCCCGTCCAAACCCACTCGGAGACCAAGAGGGAGCTCATTGATCATCATGTTCTGGAACTTTGTGAGCAAAGGTTGCAGCTCTTCCAAGTAGGAAATCAAATGGTGGAACCCATCTTGTTCCACTATCGGTTTTCTTCCATCTTGTACCACTTTGTTCACCACTCCCAGCAACTCTATTACTAGCGGTTGAAGCTTCTGCTGCTTCACATCCCTTGCCATGATGATTCCTGCTGCAGTTCAAACCCAAATAGTTGAGCTCTAGTTCTTCAGCAGAAGATGGGTCCATCCGATAGATTCCCAGACTGCAAGCTCTGAGTCATGAGGATCCTGAATTCGGCATGGAAACATTTCAGATCAGCAGCTGAATTCTTGCTCTTCCTCCACACCTTAGAAGCTGACTGCGAAAATTGCAGCAGCAGCACAGGTGCTACTGCAGACAAAGCAGATAGACGGACCAAAAACATGAGGAACACAGATTCTGATGATTAAGGTGTTGAAGTCTCTGCAACTCTGCATCAGCAGCTTTCAACTTGTACTCCACTACCTCTGCACCCACCTAATGACAGCTGCGGTGCAAGCTGCTGCTTGGATTGAAGACTTTTGTAGTGTACTACATTGAAAAGAAGCTGATGATGGTGATGATCATGAGTGCTAGCTACTGCCGTTAGTTAGTTGGTGAAGAAAAACAAGAAAAACAAAGAGAGCTAAAATCAGAACCCACTGCTGGTCATGAAAAAAGTAAAACAGAAAAATTGGAATCTATTAACAAATGGGTGCAAGTCGAGTTGGTGTTCTTCTGTCCTCTCATGTTCTCTTCTTCTTTCTCTGTCGATCATCGTGATGGCGATGGCAGAGCTTCACCTGGAGACGAACAACAAACGCTTGTTGACGCATAGTACCTGTCTTGAAGACCTAAACCTAACCAATTAACAAAGATCCTCATTGATCCATTTTGTGAGCATAATTTAGTGAGTGTAACATCTCACTGTACATTTGTAAAAGATTGATTGAGAAGATTATAAAAGGCACAGGCTACTATGTAAGGGGTGAAGTACCTTGAAGCTATTTAACTCTATAATGGTTTTCAACACAATATCCCTGCTTAGCAAGGCAGGGTCAACAAATTCCATAACATTTTGAAAGGTATCATGGCAATGGGTGTAATCATAACCGTATGAGAGTTTCACAAAGTGTTTGACCATGATCGCCTTCAACTTGATTGAATAGTAGCGGTGAGCTGCCATGACTCCCCATCAATGAATTTCATCAACTTTCAATAGTGGGTACAAATAAAAAATGAATAACATTACCAGAATTTTGGTTCAACCATTATACAAACATTTGTGTCTTCAATTTTGTGTCACATTTCTAAAAGAAACAAGGAAACCTCAATTGTGTTGTTGGTTAACACTCTATAGAGATAGCGAAAAAAAAGCCATAGCATTTTCATTCAAGTTATAACACTAATGGTAGGTAGGTGAAAAACTTAACAAAGTCTAGCTTAGTTACTTCAATCTAACCTACTTGTCTTAGTCTTTTAGGCATGCACATAGGCTACAAGTATACAAAATTGAACTCTTAACTTTCATGATGATATTGATCAAGTTTTTACCAATGGATCACACCATCAAAATGTGAAATTTTTTGGTCAATTTTTTTATTTCATTTCATTATTTATGTAAGTAAATGAAAAGGTTAAATAATTTATAGGTAGATAAAGAGGTAGGTGGGAAGTAGGAAGGAGGTAGGATTTTTAAAATAAATATATAGATTTAAACTACCTATATATCAACATAAGAGGTAAGTAGGTTTAGCATGGTTTAATCAACTTAAAACAAATTGAATTTAATAACATATTTTAATCAAGTTTAACCAAGTTTTGTCAAGCTCAAATAAAATGACAGGCTTTAATCAAATTTAACCAAATTTAGTTTAGTTTAATTTAATTTAACCAAAGTTTAAGCTAAATAATTTAGTTTAACTAAATTTTGTCAAATTTAACCTTTAAACTTTTTAAAAATTAAATGTAGTTAAATTTAACCAATTTAAACCAAGTTTAACTTAATAATTTGTTTTAGCCAAGTTTAGCCTAGTATAATTTAGTTCAACCTAAATAACCCTAGGTTAGATTAGGCTATTTAGGTTTAACTTAAGGAGACATGTCTATGTTATTTATTTTTTACATAAGAAGACATGTATTTGTTTTAAATAATTTATGGAAGCTTAATTAAATTGTTGGTTGGCCTAAGATAACCTAGGTTTTTAAAACTTATTTTTTATACCTTTATGATAACCATGTTTGTTACAAAAAATGGTGGTACAATCTTTAAGGATTTGACCCTTCAAAGTGGAAGTGAAAGGTTCAAGTCTTTTTATTCTCATCTTATATACTATTTAGCTTCTAGGAATAGGTGGTTAGGCAAGCCTAACTTGTTCTTTAACTTATATTAGGTTGTTTAGCCTATGCCCCTTAAGTTTGGGTGTGTTGGCTAGGTTGCCAAACTTAAGGTGTGCACCTACCCTACACATATAACAAAATTTGTATTCCAAACATAAACTTTGTATTCTACAAAACAAACACACAAAAACTAGTACAATCCATGATTATAATAATGATTTTGTACTTCCTACACATAATTCTATCGAAACATTACAAAATTTTCAATCTTTTGTGATTTAAAGCCAACAAATTATATCATTGAAACAAAACAAAAATTACATGTTCCATGTCCAAGCTTCCATTATCTGTTCTTGACATGCTCCTAGCTCTTTGAAGGACTCCAAATGTGAGTCCCAAACAAAAAACAACAGAAGAATAAATAGTTAGGGCACGCTCCTTGGCTTGCAATAAATAGTCAGGGCACACTCCCTGGCTTGCAACACTTTGGAGGGGTAGAGGGGTGTGTTGGAGCTCTAGGATGGGACTAGGAAGAGTTGACAAGCTTCAACTACTCACACAAACCTGCACAAAACCAACACAAGGTGGTTAGTGCATAATTGAAGCACTTTTGGTGCTAAGACAAACCATGGGCAATTCAGATTCACAAGACTCATCATGGTATGGACTTAGGGGAAGCCATTACCTTCCCCCTTATATTATATTATATGCCTCTCCCGAGACCCACATCCAAATGGCATTTTGTCCCAAGATTCCCAAGTGGGAGTCCCAAAATTGCCAAAGTTTAAACTTTCACGATTTTGGGGCCCCATAACTTTGTTTACAGACCTTTGATTGAGATAAGTTCTGAATCAATGTTATAGCCATTGTCGAAAGCTTTCCAACAATATGTTGCACGCCACCTGCACGTAAGGGAATTGGGTTGATTCCCAGCTTTTAGTGGTCAAGAGTCAAATTGCCAATTTGACTCCCAACCTTTCTTTTGGCCATTTGTTTCAAATGTTCAAATGGGTCATGTGAGCCCATTTTAGACACCTAAATTCCAAGAGCTTCCCAATGATATAAGGAACTTTTCAATCCATTGAGCTTTGACCCTTGCAATCGCCCCCTGCAATCTCTCCCAAAGTGGGAATTGCCTTGGGAGTTTGAAGGTTCATTCTTTCACACTTTCCTACACTCCCGAAAGCATGTGGTGTGACTTTCGGGCTCTCTCTCGGCCCATAACCTTGCAAGCCCTTTTGCCTTGGTCGCAAACCCAAAACTAGGGTTGCGACAATTCCTTACATTTGTCCCATGTACAATGTTTTAATTGCAATGTTTCCAAAAACCTTATGGAATAATTCAAAATTTTCCTTCATAAATAGAATTTTAAAATCCCATTAATGTTTGCACTAATTTTCCTTTAACAATATCATTATTTAACTAATTGTGGCAACAATTATAAACCTAATCAAATATTCATTAAATAAAACCAAGGAAGAAATGGAATTGTAAAATATATTTGAAAAATAATGAATGTAATTCAATAAGGTGAAGCAATGTGTTACAACAAGACAAATGTTTATATGGGTTCAACCTCTATCAATGTGAACATGATTATAGGACTTAACCCAACCAATGTGACGAACTACTTTTGATTCTTTAAAAAATAGTGGGAATGTTTGTTAAGATGATGTGATTAATATATTATGACTGATTACAAAAGGTGATGGATTAAGAATCCACATTTTTTTTATAATGGTCAAATTTTATTTTATTTTATGTTTTCATACATATTATATTATTATGTAAAGGTGTGAATAACTATTGTACATGATTATATCATTTACAAAGCACCCGAAATCCTTTTAAAATTTAAGAAAAAATAACAAAAACATTGGTTACAATGTTTTATGTGTGCTTTTAAATATTCTATTATATTCAATCCAAATTATTTCACATGTTTTCATAACATATTAGAAAATCTTTCATAACATATTAGAAAATCTTTCATGTAAAGATAGTCTAGAAATTTGCAACCTTGATATACATATCAAAACACTAAAACATGAAACATTAAATATTGGTTATACATGTTAGTGTGGCTACACTTGATGAATCTTAAAAATTGCATTATTTACAATTTAAAAATCTAAATAATTCACTGTGTGTTCATTAACCTAGGCCAAAATGGCAAGAACAACATTTTAAGAATAAAAATTATTAGTAATCAATGAGGTGAGGTTCACATGCAAGATCTTTCATTTTGTGAAGCAGGTGGATTCGTGATCATCTATAAAAAGACTGAACAAAATATGGGTACATGTCCAAAAAAAAAATTGATTTTTTTAGGAATTATAATATATACCAACAACATGAAAGAATCTATGGTTTAAATGTAGCAATTTCAACATTTTTTTCTGTGATATGGTGGGCCTTTTCTCTTGAAAATATCTTTTAAAAAAAGTTGCAACCCTTTTTTATTTGTCACCAAATGGCAAAATCCCACCATGAAAAAACATTACTCATGTGACAAGATTATAAATCATAATATTTATGTATAAATTTTCAACCTCATAACTAATGTTCCAGTCCATACATAAATAAAATCAAAAATTTGATTTTGGTTCCAATCCTTTTGAAAAGATTCAATTCAAATTTTAATTTCGTTGCAATTTTGAAATTTGTTGGAGTAAACAATTTGAAATCATTGACGTGTGTGTGTGTGTGTGTGTGTGTGTGTGTGTGTGTGTGTTGCAATCCTAATATAAGGATTGTGATTAAAACTAAGGCATGAAAAAGGAAGTAATTTAAGAAAATGTCTTAATATTTGAATACATTCCCACAAGCATGAAAAATTGTAAGGAAATGAGTTTGAACATTTTTACTTGGATTTTTGACTTTGGGAGTTGAAGTCTTGCGAGTGTTCAAAATTTTTGGGACAAGGTTTTAGATAATAAACCTTGTCCAAATTTATGCCCTTTCAGATTGTTAGAAAAGTTACCAAAAAAATAAATTGAAAGTGAGTTCACATTTTCCATTTGGAAATTTGAAATGCAAATTATGGCAAAAATAATGATCATGAGTCAAATAAATAGTTTGATTTTTAACCATTAAAACCCAAGCAACGAAAGTCAAATGGCATTTGATTTAAACCTATTACACAATGTTGAATTTTTAAAAGATTTATAACTTTTCCTTTGAGAACTATTTGATCAAACTTGATATGTGGGGGTTATGAACTCGTAAAGTTTGTGAGATTCATAATTGGGCAAAGTTAGGAATTTTGAAACCCCCTCTTGGAATTTTGTCATTTTGATGTTTTCTACATCACCAATCACACAATATAATATATGGAGGAAAATAATTAGTTTTTCCAAGTCTAAGCCATGGAGTTTTGTGAGTGTGAATTGTTCTTGGCTTGTTCATGCAACAATTTAATTTTGATTTGTGCAAATTTACTTCACTTTGAACTTAAGCCTATGAGTTTGTCATAGCCCCATCTTGAAGTTCCCATGTTTTTTTTCTTTGTGCTGTTGGTTAGGAAGTGCACCTTGAATTTGCATTTTGTCACAAAATTACAAAACTAAGAATCAATAGGTTTTAACCTTCAATACCACTTGACAAACCAAGGGATGTATCAATTTATTTCAAATGAGGTTCGTAAATTGGTAATGTGTATGTGATTTTGGAACAAGCAAACAGTGTGAACAAGGTTCATATGAATGAATTGAAAATGTGTTTAAAAGCAAACTAGTAGTAAATAATTTCTAGTTCTTTAATGATTTTTTGTCGAGTTATAGCATGTGTGTGATTTTAGAGCAAATGAACAATAATCAATATCTATTTGTCCAACAAAGTTCATCAAGTTGCAATGTGTGTGTGATTTTGGAACAAGCAAGTGATTTCCAATTAGGTTCGTGAGAATGATTACATGTGTGTGATTTGAAGCAAGTGAATAGCAAATGAACAACAAATCTATCAACATTTGTGTGTGTGTGTGTTGCATGTGTATTAACCTTTAGCATTCCAAATTTGTGTTTGGGATTTTAAGTTACTAGAGTTGTTGTGGGATTTGAGAGAATGTTGTGTGTTTGGAAAGAAGAAATGAACAAAGTCAATTTGAATTGCATTTTGTTTCAATCAAAATTGTGTCTATGTTTTTATTTTGCACATGAAACAAACTATTTCTATTTCGTGATCTCATCTTGGGTTTTATGTTGGTCTCCAATTTAGATGATTTTAACAATATCTCAAATCTCAAGATACAAAGGCAAATGTAGGCGCAATGCAACATAAAAAAATACTTTTGATTTTAAGAATAATTTTGTTATGTTTTAAATGATTTCAATGTACTCTCACAAGTTTATAATGGTTCATTATGATATTCTCAATGTGTTCCTTTTAATGCTTAGATGTTCCCCCAAGTTGTTCAAAATAACATGACTCTTTATGTATTATGTAATACAATAGTACAAATTATATTGTTTAAAAAAATCCTAAACTTTGAAGATTTTTTTTTAAACTATATATTTTGAAGGAAAATGAAGAATATTCTGGAATAGTATCATAATAATTTATTTTCGAAATGAATTAAAAAAAATATTGGCAAAATTTCCCCCCAAGAAACAGAAAATATGTGATAAAATATTCCCTTTTCATTTTTACTTTTCATTTGTGGAAATTTCAAACCCCAAAGAAAACACTCTAATTCCAAGTGTCCTGGTTCCTGTGTGACTCCAAGCAGGCCTTTCTTTAATTGGCGAAGTTTCGCCAAAAAGAGAAATTTAAAAATTTTAAATTCGAAAAAGAAGTGCTTTTGAAGCTTTATAGTCGCCAAAAGTGAGGGAATTTTGTTTTAGAAATTCCCAGATTCACATATTTGGTTTTCATTGTGTAGCTAAAAAATATAGAAAGATGATGAAATTATTTGTACTTGATTTTTGGTATATACGCAGATTTGGCTAAACTTTCCTAAGGATGATCGCCACTTTGGCTACAAACAAAAAAACCCTAAAAAAACCCTAAAAAAACCACTGTGTGTGATGCCTTTTTGGAACGGAAGAAAAATTAGGGCTTCCAGAACTGGCTCCGTTTCTGTTTCCTTGGAATTCGGAGTGGCGCTGGTGCGTCTCGTTAGTGCGGATTTTGCAACGAACGAAGGAAAAATCAAATTTTTTTACAAAGTATGATGTTCGAGTCCTCACCATCGTCTCTTCCAGATTGTCTGCAGCATTCTTCTTCTTCTTCTTCTTCTTCTTCGTCGCAAGTGCGGCGGTGGGAAAATCGTCATCGTCAACATCGGCAGCAGGAGCAGTTTGCTCGTATTATGTCTGCTTCTGCAAACGGGGATTCTTTTGTGATGGCGTCGCCTTCTTATAAAAGACCGAGAGTGAACTCGGATTTCGATGATTGTGATGACCCTTTGTCTCGCAGAGCGATCCAGGTTTACAATGAAGCCACCAGATTCGTTACGAAGCCGTTTATCGCGCGTCTGTCGATGGCAGCGGAGCTTGACAATCATCATCGCGAGTTCCAGTTCGATGACGATGTTGTTGACGAGTTCGGAATACAAGTTTATGGCTCAGAATACGATCGTGGAGCAGATGAGGCGGGGGGAAGTATTGATCTCTTGCATTCAGATAACAGCTCCTTGTGCTGCACCTACAAGTGTCGGAATTTGGTAAGAAAATCTTTCTTCTCCGTTTCTTCTTTCCTAAGAAGGTCTAGAATTTGCTCTCCTCAAGACGCAGAAGTCTTTCTCAGTCCGCTGCCCTTTTCAAGTTTGGAAGATTGGATTTGAACTGCAATCTTTCCTCTGGAGTTTTAGGGTTCCACCCCCTGCCTTATCTCATCTCCTTTTTCGAGTGTTTTCTGGACGGGATTGTGGCCTCTTGGATTCATAGTCTGAGAAGAAGCTTGCTGTACTCAGCATATTTCGGGTTATCTCCCGAGCCAGAAGTTTTTTGACACTATTCGTCTTTGAAGTAATGGAACCATAAGCAGCACCTTCCCTGCTTCTGACTCTCTTAGTGCTGGAGGTCACCTTGCCAAATCTCTTACGTCATCTGGACTCCATCGCCCCATTGCAAAACCCCAAACCCTAAACCCTAAAATAGTTGTGTGACTGCAATGTCTTATTGTTCTTAGGTATGTCACTTGCAGTGATGTAAGGCAAATCATCATCTGGATCTTGACAATGCATGGAATCATATTTGGCAATGGCTGCAGGGTGTTTGTCACTGGAGATTACAATTGCTTAGAGTAAAGCTTTTCTTGTGATTGTAACTGTTGCTAACAGGTGAAGGCAGAATTCTTGGAGTTGTTAGAACAGAGAGAGAAGCAGGTAGTGGAGCTGGAGACCACTTTGAAGTCTCTTCAGGCTAGTTTGGCTGCAGCAGGTATGTTTTCTGGTTATAATGTGCTAACAGTAACCAGGAGTTCCAGTTAAAGCTTCATTGTCTATGTATGCAGTGCTTGTTCCATCTTTTCGGTTATTTTCTATAGCTCAATGTCTCTCCTGCTTTGTGCGTGTTCATTTCTTTCTCCATTCTTGTGCTGAGCAGAGCTTTCCTTGACTACCAGAAGCGGGAAAGGTACTTGCAGTACGCCAAAATAAGTCACTGGAGCTATTTATGGCAGCTGCAAGTAGTCGGGAGTCGTCATTGCATTCACAACGCATTCATGAAAGTGATAGAGCTGATGAATTGCTGCGGACCCAGCTCAAGCGTTGTTATGAGCTCCAGGTTGTGATCTGCTTTTGTTGACCAAGCTTGTGCATATTTTTTTGGCTCATTCTTTAGACCAGGTGTATTGCATGCTGAAATGATATGCTACTGTGACTAACGTACTGTTGGTGCTGTGGCATTCAAATGTTTTCAGGCCAAGCTACAAGGAGAGATGGAGCAGAAGGCAGAGGCAGAGGCGGCTGCCAGGGCTGCAGAGGTGCAGGTGAAAAAAATAAAAGATGAAAGAGACAGGGAACAACATAATGCAGCTAGAGAAATTGTGCAGCTGAAGATGGAGCTTGACCGGCTACGACATGACAGTAATCACACTCTTTCCCGAATCAAGGCAGAGGTAGGCAACTGTAAGCCAAAAATAAACATGTGCTAATACGGTATCTGTCTCACATGCTCTACCACCATCCAGAATCAGATCTTGGGCTTTTACCTCTATGGTTGGCAAGTAGCAAACATCTAGGATAAAAGTTTTGCATTAGAGTGCTGTTTTGATTTGTGGTGAATTCCTTGGTCTTCCACACTTGAACTTACCATGCTTGGCCTTTAAACTAGGCCATTTGTTAAGACAAGGAAAGTATGGTCCAATCAAATCCATGGAGGGTTTGAAACTGGACCACTTTTGGAACCTGTTAATGGTGTGCTGGTGTGATGCAGAATGCAACTACCATAGGGCAGGCTTATACAGCAGCTGAGGAAGTAGAAGTCTTGGAATCTCAACTGGAAGAACAACAGAGGCTCTTTGCAAAGGTTAGTTTTGTGTTTCCCAAGAGAGATGCAGTGTTTTTATCATAGATGCTTCTTTGACTTTTAGCACATGATTGGCTGATGGGATTTCTGAGTTTTTATATGTGGAGTCAGTGACCTGCAAAATGCAGAGCCTTGAAGAGAAGTGTGAGTTGGAACACAAGCTTGCCAATGCAATGTCACAGCTTGCTGAACGGGCGACTGGGCCAGCAGAGGCTGACACCATTATCAGACATCTCCAACATGAGCTCAGTCAATGTGTAAGTTTTGTGGACCATCTTCACACACAGGTTGTTGAAGTTCAAAGCTGAACACTCAAGAGACTACATGACAAGAAAAAGAGCAACTTATCAGTGCTGGACTGTACATTACAAAATATTGGCATCTGCTGGGACTTCTGTGTGAAGACTGAGCAAGAGAGAAGGAACTTTATCGTAGTCTCTGACAGAAAATCGATTGGTGCAGACTGCAGATGTAGAAGAGGCAAGGAAGCTCAAACAGATTCATGTTAACGCTGCACTGCTGAAGGAACAGTTGATGAGTGAGAAAGCACATGCTGACAGGGCAGAGGCAAGTCTTGCTGAGATTGCAGATATACAAGTTAGGCTTAAAGAGTTGGAGTTGGAGTTGCAAGCTTGGCGTGATATGGTTGGACAGATTCCAGGGGTTGAAGGCCGTGATGATGTGCTGCGCAAACTTCGAGAGCTTCAAAGGTGAGATACTTCTACTCCTTCCATTGTGTTGGAACTTGGGGATCACCACCAGCACTGGCACCAAAATTAGCTGAATGGGCTTATCTGAAACCCCAGATGATAGAGCCAGGTCTAATGAAACAGTGGTTTAGGCTTGGAACAATTTTTCTCTGGTGGGCTGATATGTCTAGTGTACCTGCTCAGTTTTTCTGTGGTCACTCCAACCATTAGCCTGTGCCTCTGTTCTCACTGTTTTGCTATGACTAACTGCTAACCGATGATTGTCAGGGAGGCGATGTCAGCAATGTCAAAAACTGGGGAGGTGACTGCACAAGTGAAGGAACTCCAGACAGCTCTTGAGAAAACTGAGGGTGAGAGGCAGAAGGCTGTGGCTCATGGAGTTGCATTGCAGGAGGAGACCATAGAAGCCATGCTTCAGATTAAGAGGCTTGAGTCTAAGGTAGCATACTTGATAAGCTGGTTTGTCAGTTAAAAACTTGCACCATGCACAAATGTATGAAACTCTTCTGGAGGTCCTGATTCACTAGTGAATGTGCACTGGGTGCAGCAATATAACTGATTGTAGGGTGTCCTTCCTTTTGTGTACCATGTCCGTACAGGTAGCACTGCTCACCAAAGAACGGGATTGTCTCACAGCAATTCTGGAATCTTATGATGAAGAAGAGGATGTTATAGCAAGCCATCAGAACCATGGCAATGCAGTGGCCTTGCTGGCTACACCTGAGAAGGCCAAGGATGTGCGCATGAAGGTTAGACCTTGAAACTAACATGTCACAGACATCTTCACATGGTCCAGTGATGCCAGTACATAGTTGCAGGATTATAGAAAAGGAGAGCTCCAAGAAATAGGTGTTTTGATGTAGTCTTGTTTACTCCTTGTTGTCAACATAATGCTGTACTCTGCTGATTCAAATAGATGATTATGCATAATAATTCTTTTTCCTCAAACTGTCTGCAGGAACTTGAAAGGACACTGGCTGCTGCTCAGCAACATGCAACTGATTTGGAAGCTGCAATTACAAGAATCAGTGAGGTTGCTAATGAAAACAGGAGAAAATGTGAGGTTCTTGCTCAAGAGCTTGGTGACAACCATGATAAACTCAAGTCTTTAGAGCGTGAGAACCAGAGACTTCAAGGAGAATTGGCTGTCTTGGGCAGATGAGCATCACTGAGCGGATGTGGGTTTCAGAGCTCTGATCTAGGCCAATCTGATATTGTTTTGTAGTCATTAAGTGGATGGTGGAGTGGGGGGGGGTTGGGGTTTGTGGTGTACTGTATGAAAAAGACACCTTTTTGGATTGCAACTCTGGAAGGTGATTTGCACATATGAGATGTGGAAACAACCCTAAACCCAAGGTGAGAAATGAGCGACACAACACCTAACATGAGGAACAAACCCAGTGCTTAGGAACTCTGCACTTCTGTCTAAGAGCTGTGCTGGATCCCTTTGCACTTGTGTTTGTATCTGCCCTTTCAAGGGAAGGAGATGTAGTCTGTAAAGGTATACCATCATCAATTTTGGATTGTAGCTTACCAACTCTCTTTGATCCAATCCTACTGCCAACCAATGCTAGAAGTCATTTTGTGGTGAGGTGTTTGCACTTTGCTTTTTTATTTCAGAAACACATTATACCCATCTCTGTGGCTCACACCTGTTAGCTAGCCTGCAACCATGGGCTAGCAGCTTTTGTTGGTTGCAACCTTAGTTCATTTTGTTGGCATTGTCGCACCATTGCCCGATCCAGGCAAATACATTTCCTAGAGAAAGATTTTGAGGTTGGCCACTATTGTTCTCTTCTCTAAAGTAGTGACTTTTAGCCACCACAGAATGAGTGTTATAACATGCAAGTCATGGATAGTTGACATAGAGTTCATGTTACAGAGATGTCCCCTCGATTGTCACCTCTGTTTATAGGGAAGAGACTACATCATGGCATAGGGGATTTGGGCATAATATTTTGGCTCAAACTTCACCTAAGGTGTGAGTGACATCTGGAGTACTATGTGTGCATATGATGGATAAGCATGTTTCATAGCAGTGCATGCATCTAGATGAGAAGTTTAAAATCATTCTACATTCATGCCTGAAATCAAATACAGAGGTATTTGTTTAAACAATGTTGTGGAAGATGATAGTCTATAGAAGTTTATGGGGATTAGTCTTCATTACTGGTTAGCTCATGTTAGAGGCTGAATGTATACCTTGACTTTTTCCACATGCTGATTGGATGCCATTAATGTGTTGTCTCTTATACCCACCAGAGGTGCAGTTGTATTATAATGTGCACTTCCTCTTCCATTCCTGCTATGAAAGAAACCGGGTGATGAAGCCAAGCCCTTTATTTTTGTACACTTGGGTATTGAAGTATTAGTGCCTGACACACTGGGCTATTTTCTGGGGCGCTGTCTTCCCTTTCTTTTTAAGGAACCTTTATGATGGAAGTGCAGTCCTCCATGAATCTCTGTGTACTGATTGTGATTTTTTGTGGGATGGAAGGAGTGGTAAGCCCCAAACAATAGGTGACAGAACTCAGAACATGAAACTCATGTGATGTCAAGCTGTGTTCAAAATTGATGTTCACCCTCTGTTGCAGCATTATGTAATTTGTGCGACTATGTTTCCAATGTCACCCTACTTATGGGGCAAACATGGGGTTTTGCCCTTGTATTTAAGTTGCTTTAAGGAAAACTCTATTGGGTCATGAATTTGCTTATGGTAACAACCCTTTAAGCGCCATCACCTAATACATTCAATTCTGGCACTCTTCTGATAATTTGTTAACTGTTGACAAAGTCTGATTCTCCCTGTCCCATGTGAAATAGCTAGTCATGTGACATGAGGTGGTGGCCAGTAGTGATAGCAGCCTTGGCCTTGATGTAGTGATCAAATCCCATCATCGGATGCCCCAGTAGTGAGAGTTTCCTATTGTGGCAAACTCAGATATCAGGCCCTGTCAACTTTAAACAATAGCACCAATTTAAATGCAAGCTTACCCTCTGACACAAAAGTACCAGTACTCAAATGCATGCTCAGAGAAAACTATTATTTTATTTTAAAAAAATTGTCCTCAACTATTATGATAGATGTGATAAATATGGTTGTCACACTAATATTTGCATTCAAAATTTGGTGTGCTATAATGGATGAACCCTCTCACTTTAAGTGTGAGATCCTAAGTTAATTTTTTTTTATCATCTCAATGTTTGTTTTGGATGATTATCATGTTGAAAAGGACAATCATTCTTGATAAAGTGTTATGTTCCCCAAGAACATAATTGGGGAACATGGTTGTGTTCCCTAGGAAACCATGTTCCAGAAAAATACTGCCATGTTCCTTAAGAATTGCTTGTGTTCTCCAAGGAACATGGTTGTGTTCCTTTGGAAAATGCTTTTCTTTAAGACAAAGGTGTTGATCTAATCCCAGGAAAAAACCATTTTCTCAAAGAACACAAGTTGCTTTTTTTTTTTTTTTCCCCCCAGAAACACAACCATGTTCCTAAGAGAACACAAGCAATTTTTGGGGAACATAATTGTTCTTGTTCTCGGGAAAAAACATTTCCCGAGCAAACACAATCATTTCCTTGGGAACATGGTTACATTATCTCGGAGCACATGGTTCATGGTTTTTTTTAGTACAACCGACCCAGGAATGCACAATTTTTTTGAGAATGATTGTCCTCTCTCAGGTGAAAGTTATGCAAAACAACATTAAGATGATAAAAAGGTTTGAACTTAAAATCTCCAACTTAGAGAGAGAGAGAGAGAGAGAGAGAGAGAGAGAGGATTCTATAAACACAAAATTTTGTATAAACATTAATGAGCTAGCCATTGTTACCACAAACATCATACTTGAGGACAAGAATCCTTGCTATTGTTTAGTGTTTACCCCCTATGACCCAGTATTTGAGTGAACTAGTCACCCAATGGCTGAAGACTTTTCTGGGGTTTCAGGTCCTTTCTGCAAAGAGGGCAAGGGAGGGAAGGGGAGGGAATCAACATGGCACTTCCATAAAGCTGGATCCACTCAGTCTGTTCATTCCATTCGCACATGGATTTGCTTCCATTCTCTTGTCTGAAGCTTTGTCCTTTGTACAGGTCCAAAGTTTAAACCACAATGCATGTATTTAAGGTTTTGAAAGAAGGGCGGCAAAATATAAATGTTTATGGACATTTCTGTAAATATACTTATTGGAATTCAGATCTGATGGCCTCAACAAGGGAAAATTGTGAAGGCCAATCTAAATTGGTTTAGGTCCCATGAATATTATGTTAATTTTAATTGCCAATAGCAGTAGTTCATTATGCAAAAGGTAATGATGATGAAATGTTTTGCCAATGCAGCTATATACATTAAATTTTTTATGAAGGATTATGAAGGAATTCAAGATCTTCAAGGTTTAGGGCTTCAAATTCTACTACTTTTGAAAATTTCTAAAGTCTTAAGAACTTAAAGTTTCAAAATTTTCAGGTTTTATAAGCAGGCAACATGTGGTTTAAAGGGCTTCAAACTTTCAAATTTTATAATGATAGTAGATTTTAGGGTTTTCAAAATAAACTAAAGATTTCAATGTTTTAGTGTTTTGAAAGACATTGATTTAGGGTTTAAGATTTGAAGAACTCCGTGATGGCGATCATTGCTACACCACTGTTGTGTTCTTTCATTGTAGCATCAGACATTTTCATGTTGAAAAATGACACTGCCAAGACACACTGCAACAACGCCGGGCTCAATGTCCCAGTCAATGCACCCATGGCGATCTACTAGGCAGCCTTGGTTAGGCATTGGCTAGTCATGGGCCTCAAGACTGACAACTTTATTGTTGACGCACGGCTGTCTAAGATGGAGGCAACCATTGAGAACATTGTGTCTCTTACGGCCGTTGACAACCTTGTAGTCAACCAACTCATGGAGTGTGAGGCGGTTGTGGTTGCGATTGTCACAACCAAAGTTGTGTTTACGGAGGAACCCAAGTGGACCATAGTGATGGCTAGAAACGTGCGCTAGGTGGTTAGCCGAGTTGTGGAGACCCTGGCCGATGCGTCTAAACAAGAGGAGCGCAAGTTCAACTTGTGCCTCATAGGCTTCGAGGCCAAGGAAGGTGAGATTGAGGAGTTGGCATAGCGGCTCAACACAAAGCTATTGTAGGGCCAAATGAGGCTACACACCAAGGTTGTCATTGCCATGTGGCAATGGCCTGTGACTGTATGTGCCTTCGCCTCGGCAACAGGCGCGTGTTTTGACGTGATGTTGTTCAAATTCGCAACGAATGAAGATTGTTAGGCCACGTTTTGAGGGCGTAAAGGCTTAGCGGGGACCAAGTTGGGTCTGGACGAGGACCTCACACCCACATAGTAGGTGCACAAGTCGAAGTTGTGGCCACTATTCAAGGAGGCCAAGGTGGCAAGCAAGCGCGCCAGAAGGCACGCAGTTGAGCTCTTTGTCAATAACACTCATATTTGCCCACCCTCCTTTATTTAGGGGCACGAGGACCTGAGAGACCTATGTGTAGTATTATGGAACATGCACGAAGGTGGTGTAAATAAACTGGAAACAAAGGTGTAAATATTAAAGTTGTTTCAAGGTGTTGACCTTGTTTTATTAACCGAAACTTGGCACTTCCTAAGCCAACATTTGCCACATGTTGAAGGGTGTGATTCACTTGTGGTAGTGCGCAATGTGCAGCTAGGAAAAACAAAAGCGATAAAACATAGCACATGGGTTGTTGTTTACTTTCATAGCCTCCTTAGCCTAAACCTGTTACAATGGAAAGAAGGAAGCTATAATTTTTATCTATGGATATGGGTCAACATGGGTGCTGCCCTTGACTTGTTTGACTGCGTGGTGTACGATACCCCTGTTGGTTCCAAACATGAGAGCAAATCTTTATTCCAAAACCTGGCAATAGATATTGTTAAAGTCAAACTCTAGGGGGCATAATATTATTGGGAGGGAATTTTAATGCGCGTACTGTAACGCTACCAGATACCATTAACACTAACGACCTTTGTGAACTGTTATAAGCGCTTGAGCTCGCTAAAACTAAATAACCAAATGTTATGGTTAAGTGATAAAATTGTGATGCCAATGTTAGCGGTTGGGGTCGTGAGCTTCTGGACCTTTGTTGTGATGTTAGGTTGCTCATCCTCAATGGTTGGACACCTGGTGACAAATCAGGGGAATTCATTTGTTTGACAAATGGGGGGTGCAACATTATTGATTATATTGTTGGTTCACTTACAATTTGGCAAGCTACTACACACCTTGAGGTGATAATAGATGACACCCACTACTACACAATGGGGGGAGATTCTGACCATAAGTTGTTGTGCATATGGTTGAGCATCGATTACAGCTTTGTTGCATCACAACATACGATTGTAACGAAAAAATTCTTGCCTAGGTTCAAATATGATAAATTGAAAACTCAAGAGTATTAGCTTGCCTTAATAGCGAATCTTGGAAACTTGTGGGTTGTTGACTCAATAGGGCATTTGGGGGCAGACGGGTTAGCTGACCTACTATAATAGTCCATAGGTGTTGCAAGAAGTCTACTTTTGGTAACAAACCTTCGGGAAGGAGCCGCAAAAAGAGGCACTGCCATAAACCTTAGTTTGACGCTAATTGCTGTACAACGAAATGAGAGCTAAGGCTCTGGCTGAAAACCAACTTCGATTTGCATGCCGCTAAACATTAGGAAAATAAATTTAAAAATTTATTAAAAAGGAAAAATAACTTCTGGGAAACGACAAGAGCTCAACATTTGTGTGCTTGCCAAGGTGGATGCATTTTCGTTCTGGAAAAAATACCGGCCACGGGCACCTGTTATGGACAAGATTAGTGCAGCTATGCTTTTGGCAGGCTTCCACGAGCTAGTTGGACAGTCTCCACTACCCATACGACTACGAACTAATCATTCGACTCAGGTGACCAAAGCTCCACCTAGCCACACCCTGAACACAAATATCACATCTGTCGAGTTGCTTCAAGCGTTGAAAAAACTACAAAGGAACAAGGTTGTCGATTTGGATGGTATGAAAGCTAAGTTCATTTTGGATGTGGGAGAGCTGTTACACATTCCATTATTGACAACATTCAACTATTTTTTAGCGAAAGGTTTTCTAGAAGCCTTTTCCACTAAGGTGGTCCATGCGTTCTTTAAAGGGGGCGATGCCTCCGAATTTAACAATTATAGGGGGATAATGGTTGGGCCTATCCTAGCAAAGTTGTTTGCTATGATCCTTGACAAAAGGCTAAGCAAATGGGCTAAATAACATGGATTGCGTGCCAAAGGTCATGCTGGGTTTCGCAAAGATTATTGCACTACTAATTAACTTTTCATATTGTGAACTTTGATAGAACAAAGCAAGGCAAAAAAAAATGCCACTCTATTTATGTTTTGTGGACTTCAAAAAGGCGTTTGATATTGTGTCGAGTGAAATGTTGTGGCAAGTGTTGGCTGCTTTGGGGTGGAGGGATTCCCCTTTTAACACTTTGCATGGGGACAAGCGTTGCTGTATAACCGTGTGAACACAATCATTAAAGACCGCATCTTGGGAAATGTTTGGGAAGCCCAGCTCGTTATGCTTGTTGTGGGAAAGAAATGTTGGGTTGGATCCGTGAAAAAATGGCTACTTCATAATCAGCCCCAATAGGTGGTAGGTTTTTTGTCTCCGGTTCAACCACCGTTGGAAACGGTGCCTCAACTTGGAACGACCCGTGTGCTCCAGGTGGGGACTGTTCAACCACTGCTAAGGAACAGTTCCTGGGACAACACACATACATTCGACCCATCTAATAGAAGTAAAAGGTTGGGCAGAGAGCCAAGTTGTCGCAACCCCACTTTGGCCAAGTGTGGGGGTGAAGCCCAACACTTGGAAAAGTTGGGATTTGGAGTCCTTCGGGACTCCCGAATGTTCAGAGCTCGACAGCAAGGGGCAAAAAACCTCGCATTGGGGTGTTCTTGGTGTCATTGGAAAGGTCTTGAAATGTAGATATCGAAAATGCCCTCGCATTAGCAATTTGGACATCTGAAGCCCAAGTTATGGGCAAAAGAAGGGCCGGGAGTCAAACTGTCACTAAAAGTCGGGAATCGACCTTTTCTCGATGTTCGATTTGGGAGTGCGACATGGCGTTGGAAAGATCTCGACGAGGGCTACAACTTTGATTCAGACCTCATCGCGATCAAACTCTGCAGTCGGGAGTTATGGACGTTCAAAGTTCTGGGAGTCCCACCGGGACAATTTCGGGACTCCATTTCGGGAGTCCTGGGAATTTGTGCCATTTTGATGTAGCCTCCACGACGAGCTGCAGAGAATACTATAGGGAGTAAGGTGGTGGCTTATTCCCAAGTCCAGGCCGTGGTGAGTCTTGTGTGTCCAAGTGCCCGTGGCAAGTCCCAACACCCAAGGGTGTCTCGAATGCTAAACTAACCTCCCGTGGTTGGTTTTTGGATGCAGATTCAAGCTTGATCTTCTAGTCCCTCTTCCTAGTCTAATCCCGGGGTTCCCAACTCGACCCTCTACCCCTTTCTAGAGTTGGAAGTTGGGAGTGTGCCCTCGGTCCCAACTTTCCGCAACTTGACATTTGGTGAACCCTCAAGTGGGTTCACCCCGGGACCAAAGAGCGCGTCACAAATACCTTGGTGCAACACGCACAACGTACGAATGGGAACTTAGGGGGTTGGGGCCTCACTCCTTTCAGGTTTTCCCCACACAATGTTGCGTGTAAAAAGGGTGAAGGATAATATGTGGTTGGTTGTCATTGAAAAGCTCTTTACCAATCATGAGATTGGGACTAGCGTATAAACAAGATACTTGCACTTCAAGGGTATGTCATACGAAAGTGAAAGCTACTTGTGTGACATTAGTTGTGTTCAGCTGTAGAAAGTTCTGGCCCAATTTTGGTGTGGCAACATGCAGCTTGAAATAGTGTTAGGTGCATGGAAAAGCGTGCCATACGTTGAGAGGCTTTGTCAAGGCTGCGACTTGGGGAAGGTAGAGGATGAAGAACACCTATCCTTATTTGTCCAAATACACAAAAAATTAGGGAACGCTTTTGTTCGACCTTGCCCCTCACCCACACGAACACTCTTGCTAAGCTCATGTAGACTACGAACATAGTTGCCTGGCCAAGTTTATGGCATGCTGCCAATACTACAGGACAATTTGTCCTCCATGATCTACCTTTCATTTAATGGACTCTCTAGTCCCAAACGAACATAAAATTGTAAACAATAAATAGATGGTATTTTCAGGTCCTTGATCCTGCACCCTATGTGTGGAAGTTAGGTTTCTAAGGAGAAAAATTTTACCCTCTTCTTTTTGGTGAAACCCCACCAAAAAAAGAAAAAATATAGTTAAAAAAAATGCAATGTAAACCACGGTCACACACACATTTTGATTTTTGTGCAAAAAACGGGTTTCATCATTTGTGATGTTACTTTTAATCGCACCCATCATCAACTAGAGGCTTATAACTAATCACCCTTATGGTGCAAAACTTAGCCAGTCAATGGATGCCCACATCCTTTGCATTGTTCAAACAAATGCCTATGATTAAATGCCCAGTCTAAAAATACAGAGCTTGAATTTGTTTGAGCATTTCAACATGAAATTTCTTTTGTGTTCATTAATGGGTGAGAATGTGGGTTAGTATAAATAAAGCTCGTAGGCAAGAATTAAACATTGGATATCAATTTGGGGGAAGAGGGGGAGGCGGGGTGTTTATGCATGGCAATGTTTGGTGATGAGATATGAATTATCACATGCATCTAAGTACAATTGATCATAAGTAAAGGGAGGATAGTAGACTATTATTTTTTTTGGGTATGCGTGTGATTTAGGGCCAAGCTCCAAAACAATTCATTGAGCAAGAACAAAGGTAATGTTTGGTCATGGGGGAACTTTATAATTCTATAGCAACAAATCCAAGGGCATAGTTTGGATATGGGGGTTGGGTTTGCACTTTAAAGGATATGCGAGTGATCATAAATGAACAAATACGCTAACAAGAATGCCAAAAAAAGGTAGGGGGAAGGAAATCTAGCAACAAATAGCCCTAACACAATAGGATCTTTGGGTGATGCAAAGAAGGACATTTATTACGAAGGCAAAGGGACATGCTTTCTAAATTTATCCCAATCTTGTACATTTTTCATCCCACCAAAACATTGAAAGAAAGATTAAGTTACTTTAGCAAAGTAAGTATCATTTGCACATTAAAACTTTGTCATTTTCTCTCCTTTAGTCGAGCTTTTGAATGTGTCTTCTCTTACCAACTAGTGCAATAGATGATCTCCAATGTGTTTGAAAAATCTGGTTCTTATTGTAACAATGCTAAAAAATTAGATTGGATAGATCTAAAAGTAAAGCATGTGGAAAAACAAAAATCAAGTTAGAAACTAGAATTGAAGCTACAAAAATCAAAGGTGAAAGTAAAACATGTAGATGTGAAATTTATCATGTTAAAAACTATAACTAAATTTGCAGACATCAAAGCTGAAAATAAAACAAGATGAAGAGGAAAATTCAAGTTTGAAATTACAATTACAATTTTAAAAGTCAAATTTGACAATAGAAAAGGCATGAAATGAATTAGGGATTGAAATTATAAAGATAATTTATAATGAGAGGTTTAAAAAAATGTTCATTCAATAAGAAATAAATGCAAATGGACTAACCAAACCTTGGAGAAAACTATGGATGTTGTGAAAGATGGACATGTTCATTGAGGAAGTCAAATAAGTTATGGTACATACTATTGTTAACTTCATTTTCAAACTGAATGACAAGACAATATTTTTTTAAATAGGTCCAACAATTATCTTAATAAAGGAGGAGGATGCAACAATACTTGCATGAACCTTAATTATGTAGAATTGTGGATTATGTATAACCCCATAACAATTATTTAAATGAAGGACATTCAACTCACACAAACAAGGTACATTATTTTGAAATGGTATATTAAGGAATAGTTGGTGACATCATTTAGGTGCAAGCATTCATAATTGAACATTCAACAAGTGGAAGGATTTAGAGTTTGTAGAGCACAAGGTTTGACAACAAAATCTTGTAATTCATTTTACCATAACTTGGCAAAAAATTGTATGACCAAAAGACTTACAATGTAGACCATATATGAAACTTAGACAAAAAATGAATTTGAGAATACATAAAATTAAGAGCTTGTGTTATACTCAAAAGGGGTTCAAACCAAGTTTACAACACCATTTCTAGGTCTTGAAAATGATTAATTATAAATTGTGTGATAAATGCACTTGTGGGTGGGACTTTTATGGGGTTATACATTTTCAAAGGTGAAATATTGAAATACAACTACATTAAATTCTACAAACCAAACACATGCATGGCAATACAAAAATAAAATTGGCTGACATGTTATTCAAGGAAAGTATATATTTTTAAAAGATGTTTGTTCCAAGTGAAATTACTAGAACCAATCGTCATTGGTTGATTTTGGATGAGCATGGATATCATGTTACCCTATAAGTAACATAACAATCACAAGACTTTGATTTGAACATGATCACTTTACCTCTCACATATTGCTTGCACTCCAACCCCTAGATGTATTTTGTTTTGAACTTTTCAAAAAAAAATTCAGAAAGGAAAGGAATGGGGCTATGGCTAGAGGCTACACGAAGCCATGCAAGATTATTTTAGCTAAATGGGTAGACAAGGCCTTGAACTAATCATTCACAAGAAATAATATCAAGGCAAGATTTAAGGTTTGTGGTATATGGCCTTTTAATTTTAAGGCAATTAACAATGAGACTCACCCCTCAAGCATTTACATAGTAGCGACAACAAAATACAACAAAGAAGATGAAGAGGATAACACATTTGATGATGGGGGGGGGGGGGAGCATGGTAAAATAATAATAAAATGTACTATGCCCAAATTTTAGTTTACATTCAAATTTTTTTGGGCATAAACATAAGAAAGTAAATCAATAACAATATAAAACCATCAAGACCTCCATTTAGTTTGAAGTAAGTTAAATAGAAAATTGAACAAACTTTAATACAATAAAAGTAGGAAACAATTAGCTTTGAAACTAACTAATCAATATGTTATTTAAAGTTATTTTTATATTAAATTGTTGATACATTATCATAATAATTGCACATAAGTATCTTATAAACCTTTGTTAATTGTAAAATAGAGACAAAAATATTTTTGCAATGTCATATAATTTGATGTCAATAATTTGTTACTTATGTAATTACCTAGGGGTTAACATTGGTAACTTATTAAGTGACGGAGTTTTATAATTTAGTAATGGTTTAGTGAGTCATCACCAATTAGTCATGCTTTCAATTAATGTGCATGATTTAAACATGATAATTCATTAAATTTTTGCACAAATTAATGTGCATGATTCAAGTATGTGGATTCACAAGTAAAGTCTTTGCATTAATTAATATGTATGAATCAAGGATGGTGACTCACCAAAAAAAATTTGCACAAACTAATGTGCATGACTTAAAAATGATGATTAAAGAATGGTGACTCATTATAAAAGTTATGTTACAATTAATGTGCATGTTGAATCACATGATGAGTCATATGATATGTAAGACTTTAGGACCTTTCTTGTTTAATTTTTTTTGTTTATTATATAACTGTGTTGGGGACTTTTAGAAACATTTTTACTTGATAATAATAACGTATTGAAATAGTGAGAAGATTTATAAAATAGACTTGTAAAAGGAATTGAAAGATTGATTTTCAAAGGTTTTCACATAGTTTGTAAATGTGTAGAATTTATGATAAGAAGATGCTTGTAACATAATAATTTTACATAGAAAATAAATACATGAGAAGATATTTGTGCAAAGAAAAACATACATTTTCATAACTATATTAAAAAAAAACATAATTTTGATCTTATACCCACTTGTATTCCACAATCACATTCTAAGCAACAATTAAAATGCTTTTCTAATTTACATTGATGAAAGTTCAACTCTAGCCAAAGCACATGGGATAAAATTGTAGTGTTATTAGGAAGATCTTGGGGGAACACAATGGGTACATATTGGGAACCCAAAAAAAAAGCTTCCTTTCCCCACCTCCCTCAAAAATAAAACCCCAAAAGAAAAAGTGTTAGGCCCCCCTAATACATTTTGAACCTTTTCATTGGCTACATGAAAATTTTATTGTTAAAATTGAATGCGACCTTTTTTTGACCTGGGCTAATAACCATAGCTAACAAGGTGGGTACCAAATACACCCATCATTTTTTTCTGGGTTTGAAGGAGCCACTTTTATAAACCTGTCACCAAATTTTCTTGAATAATTGGGCACTCCAACTATATAAAGTGCAGCTCTTTAGCACACCTTCATAGTTTATATATATATGAAAGTTCAACTTTGGCCAAAACCTATGGGATGAAGGTATGGTACTATTGGTAATATTGGTAACATCTTGGGGAAAACATTAAAACATTTGAGGAACCCTTTGGGAATTTCATGGGAACACATGGGGAACAGAGAAAGTACCCCCCAAAAGAAAATGCCTCTACCCCCATTTCCCACCAAAATCCCCAAAAAAAAAGAAAAGAAACTGGAGCTCCAAAGCTTCTCATTGGGTGCCTGAAAATTATGGTCCTGAAACTGGTTGTCATCATTTTCGGCCTGGGCTATAACTAATACTCAAGCCTAACAGCATGGGTACCTATTGTTTCATGACCAAGGTTTTTGTTTGGGTGGAGAATTTTTGTTTCCACCCACCCAAACAAAAATAAAATCAAACAAGAATGCTTACAATGCACACCACGTGACCACAATTTAGTTTCTTCAATCTTCAATCTTATCCCAAAGAATATGACTACTAGACTATATAGAGAGAGAGAAAGAGAAAATAATTGCAGAACTTTTGGGTTGAATCCGGTCTCAGTTGGTACTGAAAACAGCAGCAGCATTATTGTACATATCAGGAAGCTCATATCACGACCAAAAAAACAAGGGGTGTGCGATCACGCTGAGGCCTTGCCATTTACATAAAAAAGTATCATAAGGCAAATAGAAGAACTATGGAAACTCAAATATTTTTGCAACACAATAATATAATCTCCGAAAAATCCTCTAAAAAAGAAACCAAAACCCTTCAAGATGTTATAACTATATAATAACTAATCTCAAGTTTCAACACAAGCCAAAATACCATCTTTCAAAAATCAATCCTCCTATTATAAAAAAATAGACCTAATGTACTATTACCTAGGGGCCAAAATCTATTAAGCTAGTATACTCTATAATGAATTTAAACACAATATCCTTGCCTTGGTAGACAAGGCCGAACAAAGTAGACAAATCGCAAGATGGTCGGACTAAAATTAAGTTAAGAAGATAACACCCAAAATCCCACAATGGGTGGAGCCCGCGAATCTAGCGACCTTCGTGCTTTCCTTTGAGAATTCTAAAGTCGGAGGAAAACAAACATTGGAGGTGTTTTCAACAACGGACGGACGGACCGACGAACGGATGATCTTCTTGTCCTTTTTGTGGGTACGCATTGTGATGCGAGAGAGAGAGAGAGAGAGATCATGTAAGGACAGACCTATTTTCGATTGATCAAGTAGGTGTGCTGCTGGTCTGAGTTTTGTAAGTCTGTTGTAGTGTGAGATCAGGGATCACCAATTAATTTTTTTGGTATCGTCCACTGCTTCATCGCTAGTTCCGGTACTCTCTCCAGTTCTCTCTCTCTCTCTTTTCGTTTTTTTTTGGTTTTGTGCAAGCTCTTTTTTGCGGTAAGTCTCGTTTCTTTTTCTCTCACGCTTGCGGAGAAGAAGGTGTAAGTCCGGCTAGTCTTCTTACAGCAAAAGAAAGGAATCATTATCGCAAGCGACTGAGGGAACTGCGCTGGAGGGAAGAGAAGACGAGGAGAGAAGAGAAAGTATAGAAGAAGAGGGAGGGAGCGAGTAAATGGCGCGAGTCGGGGCAGTCATCGGAGTTGCAGTGGTGACGGGCGTGGGAGTTGTCAAGTTGTTGTGTCATTTGTCCGCCATCGCCAAGAAGAAACGATTGATACCTCGAGTGGAATTCAACAAACAAGGGGGGATCACTTCGGTAGAGTCTTTCGGAGATTATGTTGGTGAGCATTTTGTGTCATCTAGGCATCTTATTCTTCTTCTTTGTGTTGTCATCTAGGTATCTTCTTCTTCTTTGTGTCGTAGCCGAGAGCTGTAAAGTGGGGATGCCGCTCGGTTTTGCGGCTGAGTTTGCATCTCTATTTGCTGACAGAATGAAGCTACCAGATACGTAGTAGGACTCATCCTATTCTGCTATTGGTGAGGAATCGTTGATGGCTGTCGCGTTGACTTCTCTACCTCCTTACAAGCTCAAGATTTCCATTCTCACCGAGCTTTTTTCCCGGAAGCTTGTACATCTTTCCTGTTCTGTTGTGAGATCTTTCCTATTCTGCTGTGATTCCTGAAATGTCATGCAAAATGCCGAAAGAGTTGGAGGCGTGCTCGTCGAACCCTTGGGAATCTGAGTCAGTGGGGAAGATGGGGGGAGTTGTTGCAGTTTGTGTGGCTGACCATGGTGAAAATCTTTTTTGTGTTTTGTTTCCGATTCAAACAGTACGACAGTTGGAACTTAGTAGTGAAATTGCCAAGGCCAAGAATGTAGCCAAAGTTGCAGAAGCGTATCTAAAGGGAGACAAAAGCTCAATAGACGACAGTCGTGAGAATGCCTGCATGCTTGTCTCTGGTGTAAGCGAGGAAGGATCTGAAGAAGAGAAGAGATTGTATCACGAAGTCTTGAAGGAACTAGATGCTTGCATGCTGGCTTACTTCAGCTTCCACTGGAAACATGCCTCGGCTCTCACTGAGCAGGTACAAAGTCCCATCAAAGCTCACTCCCACTGTTGTCTTCCTCTGTACCATCATCTTCATCTCTGGAAATTCTTGCTTCAAGGCCCAACCATAAGCACCTCCATAGTGGTGGACCTCAGTGCAGCCATAAGCACGTGAGTAGAGAGGTTCAAGTGCAGACCCTTCATGACATGGTGATGGTGGTGGGGCGCATGGAGAGGGGTGTTTTAGCTGGTCAGAACTGGTTCAACTTTACAACAAAAGCTTCGCAGAGCTGTAAACAATGTTACCAGGTAGGTGGCAAGTGTGAAGCACCCTTAGATGATTTCACTCTCACACACCAAAAAAATGAAAAAGAAAAGCAAGGATTTTTCAGAAAGAAACCATACATGAGTTTGCCAGTTTTGAAAATCTGTTGAAGATTCCCCATTTTCTTTGCTGGTGCAGAAAGGAGCGACACCAGAGAATATTGACATCTTTGAGTACAAAACGGAAGTTCACCACATTGGTTGAGGAGCTTAAGAGAATAGCTTCCTCGAACCCTT
Source organism: Sphagnum contortum (assembly GCA_963920785.1). Classification (NCBI taxonomy): domain Eukaryota; kingdom Viridiplantae; phylum Streptophyta; class Sphagnopsida; order Sphagnales; family Sphagnaceae; genus Sphagnum; species Sphagnum contortum. The sequence goes on along the minus strand of OY987279.1, from coordinate 11,216,439 downwards.
TAATCCCAGATGAAGGTCATGTCATGGTGCCTGCAGACTCGTCAGTGCGTAGCCCTGTGTTACTTCTCATCGGTGGTGGCATGGGTGCTGGCAAGAGTACTGTTGTCAAGGAGATTCTTAATAGGCAATGTTTCTTACTATCATCTTTCCCTCTTTTTACCTCCTAAGAGTGATAAGGCAAGCTCCACAAGGATCATCCCTTACAGTTAAAACAAAACCTGATTTCCTGTTGATCAAAACTGTGCTGATCTCATATTTCAATGCATTGCTTCATTGAACCAACAGCATTGGTTGGGTACAGCTCATTCTGGTCAGGAGTGGCAAGAGAGACAGTAGTTGTGGAGGCAGATGCATTCAAGGAAACAGACATTATATATCAGACTCTCCAATCAATGGATGACGTGGCAGGGACTTCTGAACTTGTATGTGGTGTTTCTGTCAGTAGTGATAGAAGTCAGTTTGAGTCTGATTTGCTGGTACAATAAGACACAAATTTACAAGATTTGGATTGGGCAAGTCCTTACAAGATTGGTGTAGTGATAAGACCTCATCTCTCAGAGTCATTTCTTTGATCCTGTTTTACCATTGTTGAAGCTGGATGACCTCTTCACTTCCTGTTTCATCAAATTTGAGAGGTGGAAGTGAGTCACAGAGGCAGGGGCTTTTGTGTTGTAGTCCTTTCCAGGATGGTATGGCCTAGCCCTCAAACATGTATGCAATTGCAATGGATGTTTTGTTTCTTGATAAACTGCACTGACCACAGCATATCAGCATGGTGATGGATTGGCTGGGGCTATGTAGGTGCACCAGTTCTCAACTGATGCAGCATCATCATTGCTCGTGGCAGCATTGAATGAAGGACGTGATGTCATCTTTGATGGAACCATGTCATGGGAACCATTTGTGGTCCAAACAATTGCCATGGTCCGAGATATCCATCAGAGGTAGTCACTCTTCCTTCCCTCTCCCCTGATGATGAATTTGGTAGCTTTCTCAGTGAGCACCCTGCATCATCCATAGAGTTTCTTAAAGCTGCTGGATTCTCACTCCAAGGTGAGTTTGGTTTACCACTGTTGAGTTTTTCTGCAACATTAGTTCAGGCTGAGATTGTGAGGTAAGTGGCATGCTTGAAAGCTTAGACAGATGCACTATGAGGATTCATTGCCTGAGATATTCTGTTCAAAATCAGTTCAATTTCTACCTGATAGATGAGCAAACTTGCAGTTTAGGGGTTTCATACCACTTACATTGTTTATTAGGGTTGTTGTTACAGTGAAGTGTGGAGTAGTGCACTGACTGTGTGATGATCTTGTACAGACGCTACCGGATGGGCCCTGGATACCGTGAAGAAAAGGATGGAAGCATTGTTGAGAGATACTGGGAACCTGTGCCCGATGATGACAATGATACACAGATAACCTTGAATGGTGATGTTAGTCGAAAGAAAAATGGGGAGAGAAGACCTTACCGGATTGAGTTTGTGGGTGTCACATGTGATGCACACTTGGCAGTGGTGCGTGGTATGAGGTGACTGACAAATCCTTAACTCTGCCCTGTTTTAGCTTGTCTCTTTTTCTGCAATTGAAGTCATAAGAAATTGAAAAATCGGTGGTCAAACCATTTTGGTAGAGAGTTGTAAGATGTCATTGTCTGAAGAGAAGGTAACTTTCTCTGGTAGCAGCTCTTGCAGTTTATTAGCAAACTGCTTTTATCTCCATCTAGATTCTGCAAATTGTTGATGAAATTGCAATACACAACATGGAACAACTTGTGACTTTGTAGAATGACATAACAGAAAAACTTGTGGTGACATCAATTCAGACCTTAGAGCAACTCCACTGGTGCTCAGTATATGACCCTGCAAATTAAAATTGGATGAAGAAAAGTCAAAGACCAGTTTGCTCAGTAAAATGTTTTTGGCACAGCATTTTTGCACAATTTGCTGAGGCTGGTAAAAGGCACAGCAAACCCTAACACATGCCAGGGAAGAGTGTACTAAATATGACCTGACTGCTGTTCCCTGTTTCTGATTGGCCAGTCATAGTGATTGGTCCAAGAGGTTTGCTATTAGTAGTCTCCCACCTATTTGCACTCCCAGTTTTAGTTTTGTGGCCAGGGTTGGAAAAAGGTAAATAGCTAAACTTGGATGTGAGAAATCTTTTTGCAGGGTCACATACCAAGCACTGCTGGAGATGCTCTTACATTCTTTCAATCAAAGCCATGCTCTATCTTTCAAGGTTCAGGAGAGTCTTACCATTATTTTGTCTAAATGGATTTTTTTGTAGGCGGGCAATATTGACAAAGAGAGGAGTTCCAATCAAAGGGCAATTGCGGTCACATAAGCTGTTTGCCAAGTCTCTGGACAAGTACATTGATTTAGTGGACCATGTTAGGATCTACTCTACCACTGAAATGTATGGACCTGCTCAGGTACACACACACACACACACACACAGAAGAATCTTTCTCTAATTCCTCCTGGACTTCTTTGTTATTTCCTCATGCTTTTTACTAGTTCCTCTTAGATCTGTTTTTGAAGGGACTTGATGGGAGAAAAGAGAAGATAGGAAGTGTGTTGTTACCTGGGAGGAACGCTGGGCAACAACACACTTCTTATCAAAGAAAAGAAAGAAACTCTATAGAATGAGTTCATCATCATCATCATCATCATTCTAATATGCATGCAGAAAATCCTCCCGTTTTTGTTTCTGTGTTGCAGATGATAGGATACAAAGATGGACTAGAAAAGAAACTGCTGGTGGACATGGAAGCGTTCCCCACCACCCGGCAGCTGGCGGAACTCAACATCGACGGCGGATCCGTGGAAGAGCTGTACCGGCAGGGTGGCTCGTGGGGCAAAAACGATGTGATTCTACGCAACCAAATGTGGCACTCCTTAGTCTGCGGACCTGATAGAGAGAAGCGTCAGGCAGAATTGCGTGCAACAATTGCTGCCAGTGCTGCCGCCGGAACTCGTGAGCCGAGCTAGCCTCTCCCTCTTACCAACAGCAGCAAAAGAAAACACCTTTCAGAAATAATCTCACGCCCACGTGCTCTCTGTCACTCTCTGTGTCTCACGTGCACACGGGGTTTGCTCTCGCGTGCGAGACCCTAACCCTTTGTAATCCTCCTCTTGACAAACAAATCTACAAAACAGAACATGTTGTGGAAATCTACAAAAAGGAAATTAGAAAAATCTACAAAACGGAACATTTTGTGAAAATCTACAAAAGAAGGGAAATCTAGAAATCTATGAAATGGAACATTTATCCGGAAATCTACATCAAGGAAATTTTATCATAGAGCAGGAGAAATGTATCTCAAATAAATCTGCTAAACTTGGGGAACACCTCCCTCTTGCTTTGAGGGTAAAATCCTCTCATTATTTTGAACTTTTTGTTAGATAGTTTTCTTTTTGTCTGCCCCTCTTTTTTACCCTAACTAATTGTAACACCTAAAGACTATTGGGGGTTGGG